>JACVVK020000350.1:0-55000 GCA_018292915.2 Batillaria attramentaria | reverse complement strand
AACTGTATTTTTTTTTTTAACTAAAAAAAAACCGTACAAATTAAGCAAGGTATTCTTGTGCACATTCGGCCTCAACTTACTTCATCAAGTAACGAAAATCTTTTAGAACAAAGAACAAAATATTTACAGTTCCATGCACAAATCAAGCAGTTATATTTACAATACATGTGCATTTATATGAACAATTGTATTGCGCGTGTATATTTTTTGAGATCATCATCATCATCATCATCATCATCATCATCATCATCAAAATTTGTCTGTAGAAGGGGAGCCGAGACAGTCGAATGGTAGAGCGTTGGACTTTCAATCCTCGGGCCGTGAGTTCGAATCCCGGCTGGGGCCAAATATTTGTGCTGGCCTTTTTCTCGTTGCCCCCTCTATGATATCACGCTTATGTGGTGGAAAAGGACGTTAAACCCTCAAGCCTCTCAAGTACATAGTCAGCGACTAGCTAAACAAACAAACAAACAAACAAACAAACAAAAATAAAAAAACACCAAAACCCACCTAACAACACCAACAAAAGAACAAACCCTCCCCTCGCAATAACACACACACACACACACACACACACACACACACACACACACACACACACACACACACACACACACACACACACACACACACACACACGCATTCACGCAGAGGAACAAACAAAAACAAAACAACAACGGAAACAACAACCACAACAACATAAAAAAGCAACATCAACAAAAGCAACCAACCAACCAACCAACCAACAACCCACAACAAAACACAAAAAACAACCCAAAAGAAAGCGAACAACAACAAATATAAAGTCTATGGCACCTGGGTCAAACTTTGTGGTTGTCGCGAACGCTTTCCAGACAGGACAAAGTTTCATCCGTCTTTCTTTATGATGAGCAACACCACAAGTATCAAACATGTGTCCCGAACAGTTGCTGTAAAATATTCATTGCGTCAGCGGGCTTCCTACACATGGTCTTTCTTTCACGTTTGTGCAAATTGACAGTGAACAGCAGACGTTTATTTTTGGCTCGTATCTTAGCAACGACAGGCCGTAGAAGGCTATAATTTTGCACGTGTCTTTGTGGTATTATGCTTTTGTCATTTTTTAGCAGCCGAAAATCGATCTGTGATTTTTGAAAAGTTAGTTCGTGTCACTTTAAACGAGGTATCTAAAGGTCACGTGTCGACGATCACTGCAAAGGTTTCTTCTGGATCTCTGGATTGGCCGGTTCCTCGGATGACTGTAAGGAAGCTTCGTATGAAGGTGGAGCGACTGGCATTGCTCCTTGACCCGGAACTGGTGTGAAGAAAAAATAAAAATAATCAGATTACAGATGATTTGGTAAACGAGTTTATTCTGTTGTAAGAAGCCTTAGTGACGTCAGTGTTGGTGTGTGCGTGTGTAAGTGCGTGCATGTGTGTGCGTGTGTGTGTGTGTGTGTGTGTGTGTGTGTGTGTGTGTGTGTGTGTGTGTGTGTGTGTGTGCGCGCTGAATTACACTTTTTTATTTTTTATTTTTTTACATTCCTCTCAATGCAGAAGGTGTGTGTAATGGTGATATCAGAAGGTAGACAACTCTTCCCCGACGGAAACTTAGCACGTATGTGAAACAAAGTAAGGTAACTCCCCGCACTCCCCACACCCCCATCTACCCCTCCACACCCCCAATCACCATCTACCCGTCCGTAAAAAAAAAAAACTGCGGAATTAAAGCACCATGCTTGAAGCTACCTGAGAACTGAGATGGTTTTCCGCGATACGCGCACTGAGGATGCATTCAGTGCAAAGTTACTGCGCCTAAAATAAATTGTATTAAAAGAAACTGTATTACAGTATATGGTTTGTGCGTGTGCCGTGTGCGACTGATTTCGTCATTATGCTCTCAAGAGCTCAAACCCCACCACCTCCTGCCCGCTGTATGATAAGACTGGTTAAAAAGAACAAGCCACTGCACACCAGTAGGAGCCACTTCAAGCCACTATCACGCAAGGCGTGGGCCTTCCCGCCAGGCGCGAGACTGCTGCAGATTGCGTAAGAGTGGCTTCTAGTCCTCTGAAGATTTCAAATTGACATGCAATTTTTGCGTGGGCTCTAAAGAGTCAACCACGTCCGCTGTGTATTGATATTCTTCCATACAAAACAAAAAACAAACAAACAAACAACAAAAAAAAACAAACAAACAAACAGGGGAGAAAGGAATACACGTAGAATCTTTTGAAACTTGAATCTTTGAAATCTGCCTTCCGACCACTTACCACCCAGATCCGGACTGCCGACAGCGAAGTGTCCAGGTGGTGCCGCAAGGTAGGTCGGGTAAGGTCCAGCGTAGGCCATTCCAGCCGGGTACCCGCTCTGGTAACCAGGGTAACCTGCCGCGGGAGGAGGAGGAGGAGGAGGAGGGTAGCAGTCATAAGCTGGGGCCGCGGGTCCACCTCCCTGAGACTGAGGCTGGAGTTGAGGAGTGTTCGGCTGATGCTGGGAAACGACGACAGCAACACCCCCATCTCCACAGAACCCGCCCTGGTTGACGTAACCACCTTGGCCGACCCCGAACCCGTTGCTGACTAAAAGGCGTTTGCGGGATTCCTCCAGCCTCGCGTTGCACTCCTTGACCAGGCAGGGCAGGCGGAACCAGTCGACGATCCAGCCAACGCCCAGCAGCCCGAAGGTGAAGAAGTAGAGAACTCCCCAGCAGTGCCGGTTGAGGTAGAAGTGGTGCAAACCGGTGAAGCCGAACGGGAAACACAGGACGTAAGCGTCATCCAGATACTTCTTGTCTGGTTGCGTCTTTCCGAGCAGGACGGCGTTGGCGCGTCGGACGAGAACGTTGACCCGGAACCAGTCACACACCCATCCTGAATGAACAAGCGATTTGTTAGAGAGTGGGTGAGTGGGTGGGTGGGTGTTGGACAGTTTGACGTTCTTTTCCACCACGTATGGGGGGGGGGGGGGGGGTGCGTGTTTGGGGGTTTGGCGTCCTTTTCCACCACATACGGGTGATATCAAGGACGGGGCAACGATGAAAAAGCCAGCACAAATATTTGGCCCCAGCCGGGATACCAACTCACGACCCGAGCATTAGAAGTCCAACGCGCTACCATTCGGCCACCCTGCCCCCCCCCCCCCCCCCACCACGTATGGCCGGTATGGGTGATGTCAGAGACTGGGCAGCGAGAAAAAACAAAAATCAGCAGAAATATTTGGCCCCCCAGCTGGGATGCGAACTCATCGTTGCCATGTTGTTTTGCGCGAGCTGTCGAACATTCAAATCCTGCTACTGTTGTTACACTGCTGGTGCCCTAAGTGAGGTCGTCGCGTCATCGAGTACACTGCCGTTGGCTCAGAGCCAGCATCACAGACGCTGTCACTGTGCAGGTTTCTAAGTGGTGTGATGATAGATACCACGAAAAACAACAACAACAACAACCCAAACAAACAATACAAAAGGTGGGTGGGTGTTTGGGGGTTTAAAGTCCTTTTCCACCACATAGGGTGATATCAAAGACGGGGCAACGATGAAAAAGCCAGCACAAATATTTGGCCCCAGCCGGGATCGAACTCACGACCCGAGCATAAGAAGTCCAACGCTCTACCATTCGACCACCCCGGCTCCCCAAACAAAACAAAACAAAACAAAACAAAACAACACAAAACAAAACAATACCCCAACTTCTCACCGAATCCAAGAAGTCCCAGCGTGAATGTGTAGAGGATGCCCCAGATCGGGCGGTTCAGATAGTAGTGATGGCCTCCCACAATTCCAAGCGGGCTGAGGGCCAGGATATGAGCAGAACACTGGTTCTTGTCGGTATACACGACGCGGCTGCCCGCCTCATTTGCATCTTTCACCAGCGAGGGCATGCGCACTGCGTCGATCAGCCACCCGATGCCCAGCAAGCCAAACGTGAACAGATACAGCAGACCCATTCCGTTGTTTCGCAAGTAGAAGTGGTGAAACCCTGCAACCGAGAATTAGTATTGACGGAATGCGTAAGTTTTTTGTTTTGTTTTTGTTTTTTGTTTGTTTTACAAGCCCCCGTAGTGTAGTGGTTAGCACTTCGGACTAAGGACCGGGAGACCCGGGTTCGAGTCCCAGCCGAGGCAAGCGGGATTTTTCCTACCTAGGTCGACTCCTACCCAGAGCGGGTGTGCTATGGGCCCAATGGGGAGGCTGTTGCCACACAGCGGAGGTTCACCCACTTCACGGGTGCGACTTTGGGGGTGCTTCCCTTGATATGACACGTCTTATGATGTGGATGATTACACGGCCGGGCCTGGTTAATGCCGGGATATTTATGACAGGATGCGTGGAATGCGGCCCTGTCCCGCAGTCCCAAACCACACGGACCTCCATAGCATCATATTACCATCATCCTCATCTCCATCATCATGCATAGTAAAAATTGCCCCAACTTCCGAGCCCTCCGTGGATTCCACCCATTACCAGGGAGGAACACCACTGAAGCCGGCAAAGCGTTGTGGAAGCCCCCCAAAAAGAGTTTTTTGTTTTAGTTTTGTTTCTTTTCTTGGAAAATGGAATGAAAACTATGTTATAGCATTTATCGGAAAAAAAAACGTTCACACGGACTACGTATAACAAGCTGTATTGCAAAATCGGAGAAATTCCGGGCACCTCAAAATACCTCTACCGTCATAATTATGCTAAAAGGTCCAAGGTGCGTATCCAATCAACGACGCTTAGGTCCTTGTACCAAATGCCGCAAACAGCGTACGCCATATCACTGACAGTTATCGTCCGGCGCACGGCTTGAGTCAGATACATGAAACAATTAAAATGTCCACTAAATATGAGACTCAGCTCTACTATGAAAACGGATTACACCACGGACTGACATCAGCATGCATCAACGTTTAGCCCCTAAATAATAATAATAATAATAATAGGGCGCATATCGCCGGGGAACGAGCTCTAGGCGCCTTACAATCTAAAACCGAAGTAAAACAACAACAACAACAACAACAACAACACATTCACTCAATGTACACTACGTAAGAACAACTAAAAAAATAAAAGAGCACACACACACACACACACACACACACACACACACACACACACACACACACACACACACACACACACACACACACACACACACACACACACACCACAACTGAGTAGAAATGATAAAGGATAGGCAGAGACAATTAAAAACCAAGAACAAGTACCAGTGATAAAACCATTAAAAAAAAGGGAAAAAAAAAGGAAGAAGAATAGATTGGAATGAGTCAGTGGTGAGGAGCTAAACGTAAGACTGACTCTGTAAGACTTGCATATGATGCCACACAGCTCGTAAGTATGATCGAGCAGATTAGTCCAGAGAGTCGTAGTCTAGTCTTTGTTTGTGCAGTTCACCCCGTCCAGATCTAAGGTGCAACAATTTTCAGTTTGGAAAAGGCTTTTGAATTTCAATTGCAACACGAACATTATCATAAAGAAAGTTGACGATATCAACATTTATCAAAGACTCTCGACCGATTACAATCGTCTCGATTCTTTGATAAATCTTGATATCGTCAACTTTCTTTTTACGATAACTGATATCTTATTACGTCACTCCAAATACCATCACACTCACCAAAAAGTCCGCACGGGAACCACAGAACGTAAGCGTCAGCCAGATTGCGAGGCTCGAACACCCTGTAGACGGCACCGGCCGGTTGCCCGGGCGACCGCTGCTCGCGCATGTGCTGCTGACGAAGCTCCTTGAGTTGTCTGCTCCTTTCTCTAGACCTCTTGTTGGTGTGGCTCACCAGCCAGGGCAGGCGGATAAGGTCGATGACGTACCCGGCGCCCAGAAGGCCGAACGTGAAGAGGTAGAGAACCCCAAACCCGGGCCGCCCTGCAACAGTGACGTTCACACGCACGTTTAGTTAGACTGCGTAAGGAGGACGCAACAGTTTTAGTGTGTGTGGCTAGACACATTGGGGGTTGCCTTTTTGAATTAAAAAAACAACAAAATGACAACAACAAGAACAATACCAACAACAACAACTATAACTGCAACAACAACAGCAGCAACAGCAACAAAACAACAGCAACAACAACAGCGGCAGCGACAACAACAGCAGCAACAACAACAACAGCAGCAACAACAACAACAGCAGCAGCAACAACAGCAGCAGCAACAACAAACAACAACAGCAACAACAACAACAACAGCAGCAACAACAACAGCAGCAACAGCAACAAAACAACAGCAACAACAACAGCGGCAGCGACAACAACAGCAGCAACAACAACAGCAGCAGCAGCAACAACAGCAGCAGCAACAACAAACAACAGCAGCAACAACAAACAACAGCAGCAACAACAGCAGCAACAAGAACAGCAGCAGCAGCAACAACAACAACAGCAACAGCAACAACAGCAGCAGCAGCAACAACAGCAACAGCAGCAACAACAACAGCAACAACAACAAACAACAACAACAACAACAACAACAACAGCAGCAGCAGCAACAACAACAGCAACAACAACACCACCATTACCACCACCACCAACAACAACAAACACAAACAAACAAACAAACAAACAAACAAACAAACAAACAAACAAACAAACCACAAAACAAACACTATAAACAAACACGAACCCTTTTCTTCTTCCTACTCACCAAGATAGAAATGATGTGCTCCCAGCCATCCCAGTGGCAAAGCCAGCATGTAGGCCTCCAGCAGGGATTTCTTCTTCTGCTCCTGCACCTCGAAATCGGCCTGAGCGAAGTACTCCGCCGGTTGGAACACGCTACCGGTATCAACCGTCAAGCTCCAGACGCTGGGGGCAGGGACTGCGGTGGGGTTTGGTGCTGGTGTCGTAGGGGAGGCCATGCCTGGTGGGGGAGGACGTGGGGGAGGGAGGGAGGTGGAGGGGGAAGAGGAGGAGGGAGGGGGCTGACCGTCGACTGTCCGACCGACCAAGATGGCGGTTTCCCTCTTTTCGGACATGGCTGTATCTGAAATGGAGGAAACTGATTATTAAATTTTAATTCCTAGTTCGAGTTTCCGGTTGAAAACAAAGGGAGCAACAACAGGACAAAACAATATACGTCAAAAGGATCAGTTATTGGTTTCACACACACACACACACACACACACACACACACACACACACACACACACACACACACACACACACACACACACACACACACACACACACACACACACACACACACGTGAAATAAATCAACAAGATATTATATATATCAAACTTTGTCAGCTTTCAGATACATGTATTTCACACTGCACCAACAGATCTGTGTGGGAACAAGAGACTCATAAGAGATATCTTCAAGATTCACTTTTCATCTATATTCACATGTGACTGCTTGATCAGTAAAATTTATGTGAAAGACGATCGGATAATGGTGGAATATCATAAACAAGACATCTGGCTCCTCCTTCGCTCTCCCCCTCCCCCTTCCCCCTCCACTCCGAACAACCCCCTATCCCCACCTACCCCACCTCCAAGCTCATCCCCTTCAGTAAACTCAACACCCCCACCCTTTCCCTCACCCTCGACATCTCGGCTCCTCAATGAACTTACTACTTATCCACGTACACTTAAAATAATTAACGTTTAACGTCTTATGGCAAAGCATCTCTCTCTCTCTCTCACACACACACACACACACACACACACACACACACACACACACACACACACACACACACACACACACACACACACACACACACACACACACACACACACACACAACCAACAATACTGCGTAATGGACTAGAAATTTGTTTTTAGTTGCTCAAATTACAAGCATATAAAATGTCAATGAAAAATGTCGGAAGATTTTGAAGAGTAACCTCCCTCTGCCTCCAATCCCCCCCCTCTCCCCCCCACACACACTCACAAACAACAGTACTGCCTAATGGACTAGAAATATGTTCTCAACTGGTCAAATTACAATCATATAAAATGTCAATAAAAACTGTCAAGGAGATTTTGAAGAGTTATCCCCCCCCCCACACACACACATACGCACACAACAACAAAACTGCCTAATGGATTATATTGTTAGAAATATGTTCTCAACTGGTCAAATGACAAGCTTATAAAATGTCAACGAAAAATGCCAAGGGAGATTTTGAAGAGTCCCCCCTCCCCCCCCACACACACGCACACACCAACAAAACTACATAAAGGGCTGGAAATGTGTTTTGTAAAGGTCAAATTGCAAGCACCTCGAATGTCAATCAAAAACATCACAGATTTCTATTCTCCCAACCCCTTCTCCCATCCCCCTTCAAAACAAATAACACAGTTGCTTCAAGAAGTAGACAGATTTTGAACAGTTCGTCCCTCTCTCCTCAGCACAACTGATAACGCCGTCTCAAGGATTAAAAATAATATCAGCCGGTTAATAAGGTATGATAAGCATATTATATCCTAAAGTAGTTGATAATAATACTGTAATATTAATAATAATGAGTATTGTGTGGGCGCTTTACCCAGTGTCATGAATCGGCTCAAAGCGCCGCGAACTGAACCCAACACGCACGCTAACGTGAATCACACGCATTCTCTCACACAATAGACATAAATACATTACAGGCACGTGGGGTGCGAAGGGTCAGCTCAGCTATTTAAATTTCGGAATTTAGAATTGCATTTATTTTTCAAATTTGGTGTGCTGAACATTTCCAAAGCAGAGGGGGGAGGAAGCCGGAGTACCCGGAGAGAACCCCCCGACGATCGGCCCGAACGAACGGTGCCACATACGAGAAGGAAAAAAATTCGTTGCGACGAGTGGGACTCGAACCCCTGACCTCTCGCATTGGTGACAAGTCTCTTAACCACTAGACCACCGACCGCCCCACCGTTGAGCACATTGTCATAATAATTAGCATATTAACACTTTTCGTACCGCGCACGAGTGTACCACGTTGTTGACTCTTTTTCGGTTTTGGCCCTGTATGCGAAAACTGAATCAGGCAAGATTAACGGTTCCTTTACGGGTCTTACTGCAGCAAAACACGAGTATAATCAAAGTACAACACTCCCACCAAGCCAAATTTAAATCCATGAGAAATAAATTAATTATGGTTTTTTTTTTTAAATTGTTATTTTAATGCACAACCTCTAACTTATTATGGTAGGAACTGAGTTAACCTAGTGAAGTCCAGGGCCCGCATGTAAAAGTCGGGGTTAGGGAGTTTAGCCCCGGGTTAGAGTCTAACATCGAACTAAACTAGCTCTAGGGTTAAATTGTCTGTTGTTTTTATGTTTTAATTCAGGAAGCGGGTCCATTCCAGCAAGGTGTCTATGCCGTTATGGAAGGACTTTTCTCTTTGTTTCTTCGCTTCCTTTTTATATCTAATTTTGTTTCGGAGTTTCTTTTGTCCTAGCCTGGGTTAGGCCCGTAACCGTGGGTTAAACTAACCTCGAGTTCGACATACGGGTCCAGCTCTCATTAAAAAAAAAAAAAAAAAAGTCACCAAGGAAACGCGTTCTTATCAGCAAGCGTACTCCAATGAACGCAAACAAACAACAGCTTGACCCAGTCAAACAAACGGAAATCGATTCCACTCGCGAAATATGAGCGAGAGCCAACCCGCACTGAAATTAAAGTCCCAGTTTACGCGGTACAACAGCGTGCGGGCATCCGGTCAGCTGTGCCTACCAAACCAATTGTCCCTCCCACGCCCTTTAAAATTCTCTCCCCCCCCCTCTCTCTCTCTCTCTCTCTCTCTCTTTCTCTCGCTCTCCCTCTCCTCCGGTCTATCCCTAAGAGTATATCCCTAAGAAATTCTATAGATACCCATCACAGTTCAGGTTTTCTGTGTTGATGACTGACAGTTGTCCAAAGTTGACGAGGGCCCTTGCCTGTTATATTTATAAAGCAATCCAACGACGTGACACTATAGAATAGTTGTATATTGCTGGATAGTATTCAGTATCACTCTACTTCATGTGTTGTATGTTGATGCTTGGCATGGTGTTTGGTTGTCATTACACGTATTTGATTTGTTTAGAGAGGGGTGTGATGAAATGCGTGTGTGTACGTGTTTGCCCTCACCCCCCCCCCTTTTCACCCTTTCAGTTAAAATTGTTGTCATTGTTATTGTTGTCATTGTCTCCTCCTGTCTTTACATTGCAATGTGCAGACACTGTTGTATCCGCGGCACTGATACCTTGTGTATGTAAACAGGTGGAGGCTGTGTATACGTTGCTCTAGAAGTGCGTCGTGTGTTGAGCAGACGACGTTCCCGCCACGAGAATTACCGTTGAAAGTAATTATTAGAGTGTCCCAAGTCATTTCCTAAAGTGTCGACTATCATTGAGACAGATCACTCTCGTATGATTTGAATCTGAAACACTGTGCAATTCAGGAAACCTTCGGAAGTATTCTGTCTGTCTGTCTGTCTGTCTGTCTGCCTGTCTGTCTGTCTGCCTCTGTGTCTCTGTCTGTGTCTCTGTCTGTCTCTGCATGCCTACCTGCCTGCCTGCCTGCCTGTCTGTCTGTCTGTCTGTCTGTCTCAGTGTCCGTCTGCCCGTCTGTCTGTCTGTCTGTCTGTCTGTCTCTCTCTCTCTCTCTCTCTGCCCGTGAGTGTGATAAACAGTACACGTAAATCTTTCAACATTCTGCGTTCAAAAATCGACAAAGGAAGTTAAACCTCAAGACACCCACACACCCACACATTACGTTTTACCAACTTGCACAACTTTATGTAGACAATACTGCACATACTGATAGCAGTCACCCAGATTTATAATATTTTTTGTTGTTGCCATATTTGAACAAAGAGCTAGCGTTGCTACGTGACAACGTTATGTTATGACAGCACTTGAGCGCTGATAAGAATATTTTGTGCCAGGTCACGGGCCGAATAAAACGGTAGTTGACGTGACAGGCATATGTAGCAAGTTGTGCTAGTGGCTCGTGTGGTGTTTTGCGTAGTCGGTGATTTTTCGTTCACACACACACACACACACACACACACACACACACACACACACACACACACACACACACACACACACACACACACAGAGAGAGAGAGAGAGAGAGAGAGAGAGAGAGAGAGAGAGAGTCTAACGCATTGAAGATGAGTTTAGAACGAGTTTACGTGAGTATACTTCTGTAACTTGCAAAATACTTCGTCAGGACCATGGGTGATTAAAAAGAATCATCTACTGAGCAGTTCGTGTTTTATTGTATTCGGCTGTTCCCATTCACAGCAACAACAACAACAACAACAACAACAACATCAACAGCAACACCACCACCAACACTACCAGCAAGAACAACAACAACAACACAAAGATAAATCATCGGAGAAGTGTACAAATCAGCTCTACAAAGGGGAAAGGAAAGAAATATTCTAAAGACAATGATAATGTGTTGTAATTTTCGCACGAATTTCACAAACAAACAAACAAACAAACAAACAAACAAACAAACAAACAAACAAACAAACAAACAAACAAACACGGCTGATTGTTAGAAACAGACACAATCAAAAGGTTCAACTGAGAAGACACAGCTTGTGTCCATCTTTTTCAGTTCAGATCGTTAAAATTCAGTTCAATTCAAAATGTTCAAAATTTTGTTTGTGAAAGTTTTAACACACTTTGTCAGAAACAAAATGTATTTAGTCGTTTAAACTTACATTAAGTGTGCTCGAGCGACACGCCGCATGAAAAAAAACCAACAAAAAACAACAACAACAACAAAAAAACAACTGTTGATAAGCGAGTTGTTAAACACGCCATATGATAAAAGGTGCACATAGTGCTCCACACCAAGCTCTGCATTACCTACCGAACCTTAAACATATACAGATATATTCTATATAGTTTGTTAATGTTGTAACACTCACCTATACTGATGCTGAAGATCTGCCTATTTTGATGCTGAAGATCTGCCTAACTCGAGTTCTGCACCGCAACAATTTCTTCTTCCCAGTTCGACCAACCCTTCAACTGATTACAAGCTCTGAGGTGTTGCACAATTTTATGGGACCAGCAGCGATCACCCGCTCCGTTTGAGTAAATATTAGCGCGAGTTTTATCGGTTCAAGCACTCAGACAACAGAGCTGCATAGCCAGCCCGGGTCTCAGTCACCAGCCGGTGTGCTGAATGTATTGTGGCGATGTATGTCTGTGGCCTCGGTGGCTGAAAATAAGTTTTGAGTCAGCGCGATGTGAGCCTTAGCAGGGTCACGTGACGCCGCCGTCAGAGTCATCTGACGTGTGTAAATAACGGTGTCAATGGTACGGCTGTACCATTGGTAGTGAATGTGAGGTAGTGTGGTGAACTGAGGTCAGGGCAGACGACACTGGTAGGTGTCAGAGTCATCTGACGTGTGTAAAATAACGGTGTCAGTGGTACGGCTGTACCCATGGTAGTGAATGTGGGGTAGTGTGGTTAACCGAGGTCAAAGCAGACGACACTGGCAGGTGTTTGTTTGTTTGTTTGTTTTTGTTTATTTCCCCCTGTCTTTCTCAGTGTCCCTGGCAGCCCTGTACTGTCTTCCTTACCTTTTGTTCTTAACATGTTCATTGTGGAAAGATTACTGTATTCGCCTTCGCATGATCAGCGCCGCTGCTCTACCTTTACTCACACACACACGCACGCACACACACACACACACACACACACACACACACACACACACACACACACACACACACACACACACACACACACACACACACACACACACACAACCGTGTCAGACTGTAACGTCACGAGTCCTTTTTTCAAACTTTTAATGGTTTACACAAACATTCTACGTTTCATTATCTGCTACCGTTTCAAACATTATATTACTTGTTTCTATTCGGGCATCTCATATATTTGAATAAAACCCAATGACGTGAACGGGCATATTCTTCCACTGACACATATACTGTATTATTAAACAACAACAACAACAACAAAATAGTGCAAATAAGCTAGCGACGAGCAGTCGCGTACAGTGACAACAAACACTAATAATATATACCCAAGTGTGTGATATCACTCACGTGCCAGCCTCGCTTGAATGATGACAACCTATAGTCAGTACAACTCGCGTGTGACTCATTTATCACACGTCGTCAGTTTTAATCGAAAAGAAAGCTGACGATATCAAGATTTATCAAAGCGTCGAAACGAATGAAATTTGCACAAGCCGCTTTGAGATCGGTAGGAGCTAAGTCGGAGATAAGCTTGGCTAAGCTCTGTCAGTCTGAGATGCATAAACAAAGACTAAGGCGAGTTGACGGCTGGTTTAGGGACTAAACGTTAATGCACGCTGATGTCAGTACCGGTGTATTTTTTTTTTTTTTTAGTTTTTATTTTTTTATTTTACTACTTTATTAATTCGGGCTGCTTCCCACGGGGGAAGCGCGTCGCCGCGGTGCAGCGCCACCCAATACCTATCCTATATTTTTTTAAACATTTTTTTTTTTCTGGGGGAGGAACGCCGGATAACCCGGAGAGAAACCCCCGATGAGCAACCCGGTAGCCAGGAAGAACCGGTATCACATATCACAAGCTCGACCTGGGCTCGAACCCACGCTTCATCGCCTTGACATCGGTGACGGCCGTTCAGTAGCGCAGCGGCTAAATCCGACGCGCTACCTACATTAGACCGCCGCTCACTAGAGCTAAGTCTCATTCTAGTGTGCATTTTGTTTCATGCATCTGGCTCAGACTGTACAGTTTCGGTGATACCGGCCGGACGATAACTAACGGTGATGTCGTACGCTGTTTGCGCCGTTTGGCACAACGGCCTAAGCGTAGTGGATTTGATACGTAGCTTGGGCGTTTTAGCATACGATGGTAGAGAACTGAGCACGATTTCAATATTTACAGGTGAGTCATTCGCCAACAGGCTGTCGGAAGCTCTCCGAGTTTGCAACACACCAATTTATCATAAGCATGTGAAGATCCAACCCTGTTCCGGTGCCACAGGATATTTCGGAACCGGGACGAATGGGAACCATTCCGATTTATCCTGGCCCTGGTGACAGGATTTTTCGGAACCATTCCGATTTATCCTGACTCTAGTGACAGGATATTTGAAAACCGCCAGCATATTTCAGAACCGCATAGAAGGTCATTAGACCACATGAATTTTGTCTGCCAGGTGCGGGATAAATTGGAATGGTTCTGAAATATCCTAGGATATTTGGGAACCGGTTCCGATTTATCCTGGTTCCGAAAATATTCTACGACACCGGGTCCGTCGCTAACTCTAGGCTCCTGCGACGACGCCCAAATCGGGCTAACCGAGACTGAGCCGAGCTAAGTGATACCTAAGAAGGAAAAAAAAATTACTCGGTGACAAGGAAAGTGGACAATTGCGAACAACTTTGAGGTCCCCGTGTTATTTCACAGTGTGCACAGAAGCGGTTCACCACAAACGCTAATATACGTCAAACTGGACAAACGTATCTTTCGTACTGTACATGAAAATATCCATTTTCGATAATGCTTTCGTAGAAGGTATACATAGAATATCATATCTTTTCATGCTCCAAGGCATATTTCGAGAAATTCAAAAAGTACGTATGTATAATTATGTATAATGCTCGATAATGCGTGAGTGCAAATCCCCCAAATGTCTGTATAGGCTAAATGGATTACTCGAAACAAAAAGGTCCACCGATGGTACTCGTATTTTATCGAGTCTACATTTTTTTGTTTAGGGCACTGGACAGGAAAAGAAAGACAGAGAGAGGAAGAAGACAACAGAAAAATAAACAAAAGATTTCCCAAACCAGACAATTACAGCAACAAACAAATGAAAACAACAACAACGCCCCCCCCCCCCCATAAACAAACAAATAAATCAAAACTAAACCACAACAACGACAAAAACAACAACATAAAAAACCCAAACAAACAAACAAGAACAATAACACACACAAACAACATCAACAAACAACAACAACAACAACACCCGTTTGTAGGTGGTGGCGGGTGGTAGATGGCTTTTGTTTGTGTATACTAAATAATAATATATAATTTTTCAAGTCAATACGAGCTGCTTTCCTTCGCTCTTAACTCGTGAAAGTGAGTTCCCCCCCCCCCCTCAAAAAACAAACAAACAAATAAACATCAACCACAGCCACAATAACAAAATGAACAACAACAACAACAACAACAACAAAACCTAAGTGCCATTGGGTTATCATTTCACTCCGTGACCCCATTTCCAAGCTTCATTGGCCATCAGGCACGTTCCGCCCGGACACTGAAAGACACTGCTGCTGGGTGATGCTGGCCTGCTCTTTCACTTTCTCCCCCGCCGCCACCCGGCACCCCAGCATCTGTCCCAACTCGGCCCGCACGGAGCGCCCAGTGATGACGTAAAGATAGAAATTGATGGCGTAGTTCACGTCCCAGAGGATGGCGCACACGTCATCAGTGACGTCAAGCCACAGCCAGCGCGGGTTTACGATCCTCATCATGGCGTTGGCAGCCTGAGGGAACACGGTGGCCAGGTATGCGAAGGAGACGGACAGCACCATGTTGGTTACGCGCCGAAAAGTCTCCGCTCGTCTTGCCTCGGCTCTTGTCAGCTGCTTGCCCGGTGCTCTTGTGGCCTTTTGAAAAGATTGAACCGCAATAAAGTTAAGTTCAGTTCGGTTGATGTCATGTCGTTCATGTCAGTTCAGTTCAGTTCAGTTCAGTTCATGTTCAGTTCATATTAGGTCATTCAGTTCAGTTCAGTTCAGTTCGTGTGAGCTCAGTTCAGTTCAGTTCAGTTCATGTGAGCTCAGTTCATGTCAGTTCATTTCATGTCAGTTAAGTTCAGTTATTGTCATTTCGTGTCATGACAGTTCATTTCGTGTCATGTAATGTCAGTTCAGTTCAGTTCAGTTCAGTTCATGTCAGTTCATGTCGGTTCAGTTATGTCAGTTCATGACAACTCAGGTCAGTTCCTGTCAGTTCAGTTCGTTTCACTTCACTTTACTTCATGTCAGTTCAGTCTATGTCAGTTCAGGTCAGTTCACTCTAGTTCAAGATGTGCTCGGAAGAGCCCACACGATCCATCCCACATCTCACTAATCTCCCACGTGTCGAGGACACAGACCTAAAAAAGATAGACCCACCGCCGCACGCTGCCACCGCTGCTTGCGAGTGTCGCTATCGCGTCCATCTTGTGAATACCAGAACTCAGATGCTCTGTGTACAGGACGCCTCGTTCGAAATACAAAGTTCTTTAGAAAGACGTCAACAGAAATGTGACGTAAGATAAAGCGGACCAATGCTATGCGCGCTATGTAAACAGCTGATAGCGTCTGGCCAATGCTATGCGCGCTATGTAAACAGCTGATAGCGTCTGGCACTTCCAGGTACTCGCAACATGGCGCGCGGCGGCGTCACACTTCCAGCACCGCAGGGGGTCTATCTTTTTTAGGTCTGTGGTCGAGGACGGAAGTAATGGTTGTAACACACATGGTCCTCACAGACTACTCGCAAAGATTGCGCCGCTTGTGAATATTCACGACTGGCTGTGACAAAATCTAACGCTCGACGTGCCCTGTGGCCAAAACTGGTATGTGAGCGACCCATTTCAAAATCTCGTATGACCTCTTGTGAGTGTGCTGACCATCGCATCTTTACCGCTTTTGCGGAATAGTTGCAGGAGCTGCATCAGGAGCTGGTGAAGCATTTGCGACAACATACAAAATTATACGCCTTGAAGTCTGTAGCTAAAACTCTATTTGTAATAGTGACCGTTTCAGCACAAGTAAGGGGCAACGCACGTCACCGGTTGCCGTGACCACCGGGAACACGTGCTCACCTGACACGAGAGCTGGATGACGATGCACAAGTTGCAGACGGCGATGATGGTGAGGGGCAGATTGCTGACGCACGTGGTTGCCAGGACGAAGTGGATCAGCATGTCCGGCTTGACCTTGGTAACACAGCCAACGCCCGGCATGTAACGACACACTACCGGCAAGTAGCTGTAACAGTGACAAGCCCATGGTTCCAGTTTTAAACGGGCTTGTTCGAAATACTCTCTCTTATAATATATAATAATAATGTGGGTATTTTTAGGGACGCCCTTCCTCCCGCAGGATCTCAGGGCCCGCATGTAAAACTCGAGGTTAATGTAACCCACGGCTACGGGCCTAATCCAGACTAGGACAAGAGAAACCCCACAACAAAATTAAATTAAAAAAGGAAGCGAAGAAAGGTAGATTAAAAAAAAAACCCACCTCTAACGGCTTAGGCACCATGGTGGAATGGACCCGCTTCCTGGTTAAACAAACAAACAAACAAACAAACAAACAAACAAACAAACAAACAAACAAACATTACCCTAGAGCTAGTTTAGTTCGAGGTTAGACTGTAACCCGGGGCTAAAATCCCTAACCTCGACTTTTACATGCGGGCTCTGATGTTGCCCCCGTCTTTGACAACACCCTTATTATCTCTTAAAAGCCCATGCAGTCCCAAACCACGCGGACCTCCATAGCATCATCTTACCATCACCCTCATCCCCATCACCATGCATAATACAAATTGCCCCAGCTTCCGAGCCCGCCGTGGATTCCACCCATAACCACGAAGAAATACCACTGGAGCCGGCAAAGAGTTGTGGCAAAAAAAAAAGAAAAAAAAGCAGCAGCAGCAATCTGCAGCGTTCTCGTGCCTTGCGGAAAGGTCCATGCCTTATGTAATTGTGGCTTGAAGTGGCTCCTACTGGCGTGCAGTGGCCTGTTCTTTTTAACCGGTCTTATCATATGGCGGGCATGGGGTGGTCGGTCTTGGGCTCGCAAGAGAAATGGGGTGGGAAAGGGCGTGATCATTTTAACAACAACAACAACAACAACAACAACAACAACAACAACAACATTCCGCAACCCACCTGAAGATACAGAAGGGGCCCAGAAGACAAAAAGGCAGAACGACCCTGGCGGTTGAAGGTCGACAGATGATGCTGGATTTCATGGGCATGAGGACGGCCACCATCCTCTCAAGGGTGATGTAGACCACGATCCAGGATCCGGAGATGTGGATAGACGTGAACAGGTACTCCACCGTCCTGACACAGCACAGGGGAAGTGAAATGAAATGAGAGGGAATTACTCCACCGTCCTGACACAGCACAGGGGAAGTGAAATGAAATGAGAGGGAATTACTCCACCGTCCTGACACAGCACAGGGGAAGTGAAATGAAATGAGAGGGAATTACTCCATCGTCCTGACACAGCACAAGGGAAGTGAAACGAAATGAGAGGGAATTACTCCACCGTCCTGACACAGCACAGGGGAAGTGAAATAAAATGAGAGGGAATTACTCCACCGTCCTGACACAGCACAGGGGAAGTGAAATGAAATGAGAGGGAATTACTCCACCGTCCTGACACAGCACAGGGGAAGTGAAATGAAATGAGAGGGAATTAATCCACCGCAAAGGGGAAGTGGGGGGGGGGGGGTTCTCTCGTACGGTACTCCGGCTTCATCCCCCTGCTTTGGAAATGTTCAGCCCACAAAATTCGAAAATAAATGCAATTCTAAAATTTCGAAACTTGAAATGCTGAGCTGGCCCTTCGCAACACTGGCGTGACTGGTATACGTTCATGTACAGCGTCTTAGGGAATGCGTGTGATTCACGTGAGCGTGCGCGTTGGGTTTAGCTCACGGCGCTTTGAGCCATACATACGGGTTAAAGTGCCTTTGTTCATGCGATTATTATTATTGACGACGTCTGTGACAAACGCTTTCTTGATACTTTGGGATTTACTTTTTTCTAAGGCCGGCCACTATAAATAAATAAATAAAATTAATAAATAGATAATAATACCGGCCCCCGTAGTGTAGTGGTTAGCACTTCGGACTATGGACCGGGAGACCCGGGTTCGAGTCCCAGCCGAGGCAAGCTGGATTTTTCCTACCTAGGTCCTCTCCTACCCAGAGCGGATGTGCTATGGGCCCAATGGGGAGGCTGTTGCCACACAGCCGAGATTCACCCACTTCACGGGTGCGACTTTGGGGGTGCTTCCCTTGGTATGACACGTCTTATGATGTGGATGATTACACGGCCGGCACCGCAGGTGCCGTAGTTCCCGGGCCTTGTTAATGCCGGGATATTTATGACAGGAAAGCGTGGAATGCGGCCATGTCCCGCAGTCCCAAACCACACGGACCTCCATAGCAGCAGCATCTTACCATCATCCTCATCTCCATCATCATGCATAATAAAAACTGCCCCAACTTCCGAGCCCTCCGTGGATTCTACCCATTACCAGGGAGGAACATTACTGGAGCCGGCAAACAGTTGTGGCAGCAAAAAAAAAACAACAACAAAAAACAAAAAATACCCGGAGAACTTACCTGCATGCGGCATCCGAATCAAATCTCACAGGAAGCGGTCTGCCCATCTTGGCGAACACAATATTAACCCACAACAAGCCGCGAATGATCAAGCAGCATCCGTCGCAGAAAGCCAGCACGGACAGGGTTAAACTGACCGACTGCTTCCTCATCCGGGGTCTTTGCATCACGGCAACCGTGAGCGCGTTGCCAAGCAACCCGCCCGGGAGAAGGACGACGAGGGTTATCATTCTGAAGGTCAAATAAACGCTTTGTGGGTTTCTCATCGCCGGGTGTTCGATGAAGATGGAAAAGAAGTTGATCTTCCACATGGGCTGGTCAAGGTCAGAATCTGGGAGCGAGTCTCGAAAGTCAGACGTGGAGTTGTCAGTTTCCATGGCCACGGTTTCCGTGGTAACGCTCGTGAAGTGCAGATCCATTTCACCCTGCGGAACTGAAACGTTTTCCGTTGAAGAACCGATGAAAAATATTGTCGTGTTGAGAAGGAAAATGTCCGACATATTTTCAAGGTTCTCCGGGGTTTGAGGCAAGATTTTTTCTTAAAACAAAGCTTACAAGTTCCAAAATCCGCCTTTTAGCTTTCAAAGATTGTCTTACATTTGAAACACGGCAAAATTTTCTCTAAACAAAGCTTACAATTTGTAAAAACCGCCGTTTAGTATGTCTAAGATTCCGTGATCTTCTGCCGCACGACACAGCTCAATGACCAAAATCAAACATTAAATTTTGTCCTTTGATTAAGTTTAGTAAATCTGAAGAACTGTCACAGAACGCTGGCTTCTCAGTCGAAGATTTCGTGTTTCTTTGTCGAATCACAAGGGGAACGCAAAAACCTTCCAATGAACAGAAAGAGCAAAACTTCTGTAACAGTGTCTAGTTTCTTCTGTGTGCAGAAGGTAAATTTAAACCGCCGCTTAAAACTTCAATACGCTTACGGCTGCTCCGCATAACATCCTCCAAATGCGACCAAGTAAACAAGTTCTTAAACGCATTCCTGGCTACCTCGCAAGAAGACGTGAGGTTTTCGGAGAAGTGTGCTCTTATGTGAGTCAGAATTTAAAAGAAAAAGGAAAATCACTGAGTGGGGGGAAAAAAATCCAGTTGCAGGATCCGGTGTGTCCGGTGCGAAAAGATTGCTGGATGTCGAGACGGAAGTTCACTGTGGACAATTTCTCGTAATTACTGGAGCGACAACCTATTGGCACAGGATGTGACCACAGAGACAGGTCTAGATGAAAACGGGCCGTTCCTGACGTTGGGAGGAGTTATTTATTTAACCCTAACTGTGGTAGTCACGATATTTGTTGCGCATTACACAAAGGACTGGCTGATGCCTGGTAGCTTGTGGCTGAGAGGCCGGGTCGGGTCAATTCCTTGGCCAAAGAAAGAATCATCAGTTCAAGACCAGCATATTTCCCTTACACTGTTCCTGACGTTGGGAGGAGTTCTTTATAAGTGCTGACGACTTTACCGTGCCATGCCGCCTCCTCGTTAACTCGCTCCCCCACCCCGAACTTCTCTCTCCCCCCTTCCTCCCCCCCCCCCCCCACTAATCCTTCCTATATCTCACCCATTGAAAACTCTCAGGGGGAAAAGTATTCACAAGCTCAGGTGTGTATGCGATCACCCCTCCCTCTCTCTCCTTATCGAACCACCCAATCCCTCCATCTTAACTCTGCCCCCTCCCCCCTCCCCTTCTCCCCCCCCCTCCTCTCATTTCACCTCCACTCTCTGCTTCCTAGATCTCACACACCAAACGCTCTCGGAAAAATACACCCCCCCTCCACCTCCTCCACACCCCTACTCATTCCTTGATCTCACCAACCGCAAACTATCTAGAAAAAATTACTAATTGAGCTCTTGTTGTACAATCGTTAGAGCGTCCGCATCTGACTCTGTCCGGTTTCATAACGATTTCATTTTCCCTAATTAAAACTTGAGGTCGAACCGATTTTATCCGACATTCAGATTTTATGTTATTTAAAAAACAACAAAAAGCCTCATTTTACTGCGAGTAATTGTGTGTACAGTAAGGGAGTCTGTTCGTATTGATCGTAATAGCTTTTTCTTTAATGTCCTTTTTTTAAAATTAAAAATAAAAGTTGCAATCATTATTCGGTTCTTTGGACAAAATAATTAATATATATAACTAAATAAAATGATGGAGTGCAAATATTTCTTAGTATGGAGTGCAGATATTGTGTAATTAGGAAATGCAGAAGTAACCATTTCAAATTTGGCGATGCCCGAGTTCGTGCGTGTGTGTGCGTGTGTGTGTGTGTGTGTGTGTGTGTGTGTGTGTGTGTGTGTGTGTGTGTGCCCGGCTGGAGCCAAATATTTGTGCTGGCTTTTTCATCGTTGCCCCGTCTTTGATATCACCCGTGTGTGGTGGAAAAGGACGTTAAACCCCCAAGCCCCCACCCACCCCACCCGTGTGTGTGTGTGTGTGTGTGTGTGTGTGTGTGTGTGTGTGTGTGTGTGTGTGTGTGTGTGTGTGTGTGTGTGTGTGTGTGTGTGGTGAACCTACTGCAGATAAAGAGAACTTGAAGAGCAGTCCTGCTGCACATGTGACAAGTTTCCAGCAGATGATATTTTGCGTAATTTCTTCAAACCACGTATAATAATCTTACTTATCAGACGCCCTTTATTATCGGTGGGGAAAAAAATATTTGTACTTGTATGTCTATATCTGTGACAAATAAGAAAATTAGGCGGTCGTGATTTGCAGGTCTGGTTTTCGCTTTTCTACCTCCATCCTCGGATCTTTCATCAACTATCGTATCGTATCGTCTCGTCTCGTCTCGTCTCGTCTCGTCTCGTATCATATCATATCATATCATATCATATCATATCATATCATATCATATCATATCATATCATATCTCATATCATATCTCATATCATATCTCATATCATATCTCATATCATATCTCATATCATATCTCATATCATATTATATTATATTATATTATATTATATTATATTATATTATATTATGCCCTCGAAATATTATCATTGTAGGGGAGCCGGGGTGGCCGAATGGTAGAGCGTTGGACTTCTAGTGCTCGGGTCGTGAGTTCGTATCCCGGCTGGGGCCAAATATTTGTGCTGGCTTTTTCATCCGGCGTTGCCCCGTCTTTGATATCAACAGTATGTGCTGGAAAAGGACGTAAAACCCCCAAACGCCCACCTACCAATTATCACTGTATGACGTTGTTAAGTGCTTGCAACTTGTAAGGTCACGGTCGGTGGTCTAGTGGTTAAGAGACTTGTCACCAATGCGAGAGGTCAGGGGTTCGAGCCCCACTCGGGGAAAAGAATTTTTCCTTCTCGTATGTGACACCGTTCATTCGGGCCGATCGTCGGGGGTTCTCTCCGGGTACTCCGGCTTCCTCCCCCTCTGCTTTGGAAATGTTCAGCCCCCCAAATTTGAAAAATAAATGCAATTCTCTAAATTCCGAAATTTAAAATCGCACCACGTGATTGTAAAGTGTTCAATCTCCTGTGTGTGAGAGAATGCGTGTGATTCACGTGAGCGTGCGTGTTGGGTTCAGTTCGCGGCGCTTTGAGCCGATTCATGAAATTGGGTAAAGTGCTTATACAATACTCATTATTATTATTATGTACCAAATTACTCAACCTCGCAGCCTCTCTAACCTGAACGGCTAGTGTGAAGGTAGCTTTATAAGTTGAACCTGCACACATAACGAGACGGTTTATCCTGCGCCAAGTGAACCGAAAAAAAAGCAGGAAATAATCAAGAAAATGAACTCGGTATTTTACCTTTCCCAAGCCTCAGTCGTTTAGCCTGTTGTCGGCAAGGTTAATTACCGAAAAAGGCAGGAAATAATCAAGAAAATGAACTCGGTATTTTACCCTTTCCCCAGCCTCAAGCCTCGATCGATTAGCCTGTTGTGGGCAAGGTTAATTACGGGTACGCTTTTAACGACTTGTGGTAAAATGTCTGTCAATAAGCAAGAGTAATTTCTGTAAAGTTTCTCTTTATTGTAGGGAAGGGGGTTGGTGGGGGGGGGGGGAGGAGTAAAGTTTCTCTTTATTGTAGGGAAGGGGGTTGGGGGTGGGGGGTGGGGGGGCTGGATGGATGGATGGATGGAAATAAGAGAGATGAGCTGAGGCCAAAACAGACAATTCTCGTATTATCTGCCCGCAGTGAAGTGCACTCATTAGAAAAATATGGCCAGAGAACGAATCTCTCTCTCTCTCTGTTTTTTTCTGTCTTTGACATACACTTAAGCACTCAAACACACACGTCCACACACACAGACACAAGCATAATGATCAATCAAAACAGTGTTCGAAATTCTAGAAAATTCTTGTATTGGTCGTTCATACAGATACGCATAATTCACAGAGAGAGAGAGAGAGAGAGAGAGAGAGAGAGAGAGAGAGAGATGATGATGATGATGAAACGTTTTTTATTCAGGATAGAGCATTTAGGCATTGCTGCCTATCTTACATGCTGTCCTGCTATTCTACATTAAAGGGTATTGAAAAAAAAATCAAAACAAACAAACAAACAAACAATGAAAAAAAAAGAAAAAAAGTATAAACTATCTAAGGGAAATACAGGAGAGAAAAATACACACGATAAACAAATCAAAACATACGTGGCATGTGCTGATGATACTGGATGTATGCCAAGTAAGAAATTTACAGTCGTCTCTCAAGAGAGAGAGAGAGAGAGAGAGAGAGAGAGAGAGAGAGAGAGAGAGAGAGAGAGATATGACGATGACGATAATGATGACGATGATGATGATAATGAAGCGTTTAATAGGATAATACTTGTTGGCATCTCTGCCTGTCTTACAAGTAGTCCTCATTACAAACTTCAATAATAAAGAAACACAAACAAACATTATAAGAAAAAAGATGAACAAACAATCTAGACTACTGAAAAGGTGAGCATTAAAAAAAACAAACAAACAAAATAACAGGTCACAGAAAGCCTAAAGCGCAATAAAGCCAACTGGGGGGGGGGGGGGGAGAGCGAGAGAGAGAGAGAGAGAGAATGTTCTACTAAAAAAATAGCAAGGGAAAACTCCCCCCCCCCCAAAAAAAAAAAAAAAAAAAAAATCCGAGACGATTTACCACACTTTATGACAGCAGTGATATTATGCGGCAATTCAGTCAGTAACCACAACAACGTGCTGTCAAATTTCAGTCAGTGATAGGTTGCGGGCCCTTTCCGTACTTTTCCAAGCCTTTATTTGGGTGACTGAGTCGAAAAACGGGCTCCCTTGGATATCATATTTCATATCTACCTGCACAAGGGAACTTCACAACAACAAAGAAGCGTTTTCTGACTATACTGTTCAATGTTCGTAAATGTTTTCCGCGATACATGTCACCCAGAAGTGCCCAAACATCAAATGCAGCCGGTTTATATGGTCCTTCGAATCAACCGCCAAACTTATGGCCGCAATTATCCAGAAAGCATCAATCTGATTGGGGTGAAATTTCAGTATGTCAACAATGCGTGTTTTGTCTAACAGTAAGAATATTTAGAGGTTCTGCGCATTGCTGTACCCGCAAACACGCATACTTTGTGTATACCATGAAAAGCCCAATGCTAAGGCTTATATAGTGAAAATGGCAAGATGAACGGTCGTTTTTAACGGCGACGCGGACGGGGAAAAAAATCACGGAGACCACCACAGCATTAGGGGCCTGTGTTCTACTGATTTCTGTAATAAAAAAGTTAGGATCAAATTTGTTCTGCGTTGTTCCGTATTTTTCCAAGACAAATAACCGAAGCCCTGCATAAGCCCTGTAAAACGCTATATATACAGTATTTGTTTTTACACAGTATCAAAACCAATTGTCGCAACATCGAAACCAGTTCGGGGCCTCGAAAGTTTTGCTCTTGAACTTCACTGAAAGGCGGTACCAGTGAGATTTAGTAGGACTTCGTAAGGAGGACTTCGTTGAGCAGCGTAACCCATTTACATGTAAATTAGGCTCTCACGGCAGAGGCCGCGAGCTGCTAACGCGCTGCGATTAGCTAATGGTACCCGTAACGTGCCTAATTTACATGCAAGTGGGTTACGCTGCTCAACGAAGTTCTCCGTACGAAGCCCTACTAAGTCTCACTACTGTCTATTACAGTTCGTGCTGAAGGACCACATCCGTGAGGTCAGCTCCCCGCGCATGCGCCGTTGCTTCGGCGTCGGCCCCGCTGTCACGGTTGGCTCGGAGGGAGCTCAGTTTGTTTACAATTTGCTCCAGACATCCAAGCCGACCGGCGGTGAAAAAGAGGCGGAGCCTGACCATGGCGCGAAGCTTGGGATCGTGGATAGAACAGCTGCTGACGCGAGGCTCCAGGCGAACGAGAACGAGGCGACCCTGGCCGTTGGCCACCATCTGGTTGTAAGCCTGGTGGAACTGCAGGCAGAATACAGGTTACAGACCACAGATGCACATTTGGAGAAAAACCGCTACATATTCCTCTTACACATAACGCCGGTTGCATATGACACCCTAGAAATGCTTTAAAATTCACCCCAAAATTCACAAAAATCCGACAGCCAAAGACTCATGTGTAGTGTAAATTTCAACAAATTCCAATACTCAGTTTTTTTGGGCAATGTTGGCAGCGACCACATACCCCCTCATTCCTTGGTCGTCCGCTGGCTCCTGTGCCAGCCGCGCATGTATACAAATAGTCCACAAGCCAGGCTCATTTTCCCCTAATTTTACTATTACCTGGCATGAAACTTATTTACAAAGTCAACAAAAAGCACCAGATTGCCATTCTTTTCTCTGCACACAAATTTTAAAAGGGGCAAAGATTTTCTACTATATCAGTTTAGCGTAGTTGATACTACATGACTCGGAAGCTACTGATTAGTGGTCTGTAACCGAATAATAATAATAATAATGGGTATGTAAAGGCGCGTCTTAACTATAGCGATCAACCCCGAAGACCGAACAAAAAACGCTTCGCCCGAAACATTTTGGGGCCTCGCGAAGCGATTTTGGGCTGTTTGGGCTTCGCTCAACATGTTATGCGAATCTTCGCGATCAACCCCGAATGATTTCGCCAGACGCTATCTGATTGGCTGGTCCAGATTCGCCAGCTATCTGATTTCAAGATGGCGGAGAGTGGCGCTCGCACATGGCCGGTGTCGGTTCAAAGTTACAAGCATTAATATTTCGGCAATGAAGAAGTTTCTTGGTGCTGCTGGAATACATTGATTAGTAAGGATAGTGTACATTTGACTTACAATGTTTCAGGTAAAGTAAGAATGCGAAATATCTGTAATTACAGCGTTTTTGCTTCGCATGCTAACGCCGTCTGCTCGTGTGGAGGCTCAGTCGCCGCGTCGTCACATGAATACCGAGTCAACGTTCTAGTCGCTGATATTTCAGGCATCTATAACTTTCATGGCTCACTTGCGTCACTCTGATTACTGAGGTAGTGTAGAATTTTGATTTTGTTTGCTAAAATTGATGCAAAACCGCGACATTGTTGTTGGTATGACGTTTTTCTTCCGCCGTGTGCTGGTGACCGTCTGCTACGCCGGTGTACCGGCTCGTAACTGTCTGTCGGTTCAGTGGTTTCGTTGGTGATTATTTCGGTTTTTGATGCAATTCATGGTGCAGTTGGGTCACATTGATTAGTTCAGATAGTGCCCTTTTGAGTGCGTAAAGCCATGTTGTCGTGTAACCCCTTGATTTCCCTCAACAGCTACAGTTGCTACGAGACGCACTTCACTGGTAAGCTCACAATCGGCGCCATTGCTATTTTCCTTCGGTCACATGTCACGAATGCTTGACGCCTAGTTAGTACGTGGAGGCCACGCCGAATGAAGCCGAAGAAGTTCGGTTGTCATCGCCGAGGACTTCTTCGGCTATAGTTAAGACGCGCCTTAAGGGACGCCCTCCCTCCCGCAGGAGCCGCTCAGGGCGCCTTACAGTCGACAGGCACTCACTCACACAGAAACACACGCAACTGAATGAAATTTGTATAAAATTGTATGTAGATCAAGGGAGACAACTGCAAGTAATCCGGTATCAGTTTAGTTCAATGGTTGCTTCCCCTGACACGTTGTCAGGTCAAGCGAATGTTTATCCGAAACTGGAAATTTGCTTGCAACACTTGGAAACAGCGTTTGAAATTAACAATAATAATTATAGTATAGGCACTTTACTCAATTTCATGAATCGGCTCAAAGCGCCGCGAACTGAACCCAACACGCACGCTCACGTGAATCACACGCATTCTCTCACACACTGGACATAAACACATTACAATCACGTGGTGCGAAGGGCCAGCTCAGCAATTTAAATTTCGGAATTTAGAATTGCATTTATTTGTCAAATTTGGTGGGCTGAACATTTCCAAAGCAGAGGGGGAGGAAGCCGGAGTACCCGGGGAGAACCCCCGACGATCGGTCCGGATGAACGGTGCCTCATACGAGAAGGAAAAATTCTTCGCCCCCGAGTGGTACTAGAACCTCTGACCTCTCGCACTGGTCACAAGTCTCTTAACCACTAGACCACCGACCCCGTGCATCTCTCTTCGGAAAATTTGTACTTTTGGAAGGTGGTGCTGGATATTTTGTGACGAGTATAACTTTGATTGACAGGCGTACCTGAAAGAGACAGCCGGCGTTGTTGATGTAGTCCGGTGACAGTAAGACCAAAGCTGTAGCGCTCTCGTGAAGTCGCTTGGTGGCCTGTTCCATTTCAACGGTGCCCGGCAGGCAGTCACGGCACGGCCAGTAACACCTCAACCGGCGACCCTCGAGGGCGGGCAGTAATTTTGAACACATCCACGCGTTATCCGCCTGGCTCGTATCGGCGCTGCTCAAGAACACGTCGTACTGGAACATGGGATTCTAATGAACAAACAAACAAACAAACAAACAAACAAACAAACAAACAAACAAATAGTTGCTCAGAAGCGGTGGCGCCTGAGCCGGGACGAACATTAGAAGCGATGGTTCGAGGGTTCTCTGCCAAAAGGCTCTATCTGTGTTCTTTCTATCTATGTAGATAAAACCTTGGCAGGGACGTCACGGGGGTAGGGGTGGGTGTTAGGGGGTTTGACGTCCTTTTCCACCACATACGGGTGATATCAAAGACGGGGCAACGATGAAAAAACCAGCACAAAAATTTGGCCCCAGGCGCCGGGGGATACGAACTGACGACCCGAGCATTGGGATGTCACGGAAATGATTGTCATGTGATGTGTCACATGAGTTATTTCACTAGTTAAATTCCATATAGACCATAACATGCGAATGCTAGATGCATGGTGACCTAACGCTTGCCCTACCTCCGCATGGGACTCTACCATTCGGCTACCCGGTTCCAGAGACAGATATGGGTGAGTGGATGGGTGTTTGGGGGTTTAACGTCCTTTTCCACCACATACGGGTGATGAAAAAGCCAGCACAAATAGTTGGCCCCTGTGTGTGTGTGTGTGTGTGTGTGTGTGTGTGTGTGTGTGTGTGTGTGTGTGTGTGTGTGTGTGTGTGTGTGTTACACAGCGTACTATTATAGATTTCTTCCAGTGTTTGTAATCCTTTTGTATACTTTGTATTGCGTTTTCAGGTCATAATGACATTTAGTAATAGTAACTTCACGGTACATGTACGTCAGTCAAATTATCTGCTTTGTGACGGGCCGATGGCCTAAACAATAAAGAATTGAAATGGAAATAGTTGGCCCCAGCCGGGATACGAACTCACGACCCGAGTATTAGAAGAGACAGAAAGGAGGAGGTAACACAGTTGTACGTAAGGAATGACAACTTACATTGAATTCTAGAGGACACAGGCAACCAGTGCCAAGACTTACATTTGCGTTAAGAGAGCTCTGGCCAGCTGACCGCCGCTTGAACCTGTGAGTCAGTGTGTGGGTGAGAACGAGCAGCTCGTGTCGGAACGCCACCAGCAGAACGGCCACCACAAGCACCAGCAGCCCCACAGTGATGAGAGACAGATGGTAGGGCGACGTGTCGTCACCGTGTCCGTCACAGCCAAGGGCCTCTCTGGTAGCGTTGGTCAGAGAAACGGCAAGGCCTTGACAGGAGAGAGCAGTGCAAATTTCAGAGAGATTCCGACAGCTGATTGGCTAATGACTCTCCTGTGAATAGTGATATATTAATAATAATAATAAGAAGAAGAAGTCGAAGAAGAAGAAGGATGACAACACTACTGCTACTACTACTACTACTACTACTACTACTACTACTACTAATGAATCGTACCTGTATAGCGCAAATTTTCACAAAGTGACTCAGTCAGTCAATGCGCATATGCCCCCAGGTATATGCCCGCATTCATACCAACAAATATGCAACACACACACACACACACACACACACACACACACACACACACACACACACACACACACAGAGAGAGAGAGAGAGAGAGAGAGAGAGGGAGCAGCTGAATCAAGAGCAAGTAAACGGGCGTAGCCGAAAGCCAGCCGGAACAGATACGTTTTCAAGTCAGACTTGAAACGACCTATGTCCGTCAGGTCTCTCAGGCCGACATGGAGTGCTTTCCAGCGCGTAAATCTCTACCGTTAGACTAAAAGGGTCTAGGTGTCTATCCAATCCGAGAGGAAAAACGCGACAAAACAAACAGCAACAACAACAAAACCCCTCCAAAAACAAACAAACAAACAAACAAACAAACAAACAACAGCAACAGCAATAACAACAAACCCCTCCAAAAACAAACAAACAAACCCCTTCAAAAACAAACAAACACACAAACAACAACAACAAAACCCTCCAAAACAAACAAACAAACAAACAAACAAACAAACAAAGAACAACAACAACAGCAACAGACGTCCGTAACGAAACAATCAGAACCTCTGTTTTCTTCTCCCACCTGAGTTTTTAGTGCAGATGATGCCAGCGAAGCGTGTCGAACTTGCCTCCTGCGTCCACTCAGGGAACCACGACAAGTCACATGAGCAGTGAAGCGTGTCCAAATCCAAAAACACGTCCTTGGGAGACATGATCTAACAACAACCAACACTCCATCATTCTGTGTTATTGTTGTTACAGAAATACTCGTAAGAAGGTATACAGGCGTACAATGAACGAGACAGAGTTAACATTGAAGTGGCTGTCTGAATAAAACGTGCTTCAATTTCTTCGTTAAGCACGTACTTTATGGATAATTTCTCAAAGTCCTGAGCTGGAATGTCACTGGAGTGAAGGTGTTGGCGATTTAGTATGCGGGTTTCAAAACAGCGAATCACGTGACCTGAGGGACTGCGCTGCACACTGTGTATAGTTCCCCATTGAAAATCCTTCATGTTCGTAAACTTACTACAGTAACAGAAAACAACAAGAGGGTGGGGTGGGTGTTTGGGAGTTTAGCATCCGGTTCCACTACATACGGGTGATATCAAAGACAGGGCGACGATGAAAAAGCCAGCACAAATATTTGGCCCTAGCCGGGGGTGAGCGGTGGTCTAATAGGTAGCGCGTCGGATTTAGCCGCTGCGCTGCTGAACGGCCGTCACCATTGTCATGGCGATAAAGCGTGGGTTGGAGCCAAGGTCGAGCTTGTGATATGTGTGATGCCGGTTTTTCCTGGCTACCGGGCTGCTCATCGGGGGATTTCTCTCCGGGTTATCCGGCTTTCCTCCCCCAGCAAAATTTTAAAAAATATAAGATAGGTACCGCGGCGACGCGCTTCCCCCGGGGGAAGCAGCCCGAATAATAAAGTAATAAAAAACAACAACAACAAAAAACAACAAACAAAAAAACAAAAACAAAAAAACAAGCGAAACAATAACAACAGCAACACACACACACACACACACACACACACACACACACACACACACACACACACACACCACACACACACGAAAGCAACAACAAAAACGCACACAAGTCACAAAACCTCTCCCACTAAGCACTTCATTTTTAGAACCGCAGCAAATCGTACTCACTTGTAACGTGTAAGGAAGATAACGCAAGACGTTGTGGCGGAGGTCAAGAAACTTCGTGGCTTGAGAAGACGAGGGACCTCGGCGTCCATGCTCTGCACGTGATTATCGCTGAGGTTCACGCTCAGAGCTCGCTCAAAGTAATCTCGTGGTTCCACAGAGCCGAGAGAGTTGCGGGCAAAGTCCAGAGTGAGTCTACCCTTCGGCATGACGTCAGGCAACTCGGACAGATTCCGACCAGCACAGTCCACGAGGACGTCATCGTAGGCAGGACGTTCGTGGCAGGAGCAGCTCTCCGGACAGTGTTTAGTGACGTCACAGGAGAGTTCAGCAGCCGGTAGGGCTCTGACGAGCATCCCCTTAAACCTGGGTGGACTGGCGCATGTGATGTTGTAGTAATCTCTTCTCATGACGCTTGCCAGTCGTCTGATCCACACGACCACGTCGTAGAACTCGCAGTCACAGTGGAAAGGGTTGTCACGGAGGTCGAAACCCCACATCACAAACTTTGCCAGAAACGGTATGGGTTTAATTCCGTACTGACCAAACTGGGCCCACGGAGGCACTCGGAACTGGTTGTGAGACATATCCACGTATCCGGGTCCATAATGAACATCAGGAGACAAATCTACCTTCCAGTTGTGGTCGTTGGTCAGCTGACGAATTCGGTTGTGGCTGAAATCAAACTTACAGAATGGATGACGCATCGTCAAGATCCAAGGTTCATGGGTAACCATCAGATTATGGGAGGCAGAGAAGACGTTCAGATTGGGCAGGTGTGCGTCAAACGCTCCAGGGTGAATGTGGGTGATAAGGTTGTCGTCGAGCCTGATCTCCATCACCATCGTCATCCCCTGAAAGGCGTCACGAGGGACTGACGTCAACTTGTTGTGCCTCAGGTCAAGCAGCTGCAAACTGGAAAGGCAGCCAAGGGCGGGAAACTCTGACATGAACGTCCAGCTGACGGTGATTGCCCGCGTTCTGTTGAAGCTGCAGTGGTTTTCCGGGAACGACGTCAGGCAGCTGGAAGTGTGCATGAGGTGGAAGCCGCTGCACTGCGCCGACCCGCTTGTTCCTGAGGGCAACCCAGGGCCCCCGATGTAGGCACGATCAGGTTGGGAACAGTTGACAATGACGTTAATCCGAACCAGTTCCCCGACGTCCGGTTCTTGGCAGCAAGGTTTTTCCTGACAGTCATCGGCGTTCCAGCAACTGCATCTCGTACAGGCTGCGTCCTGACCGGAGGCCAGAGTCAGCATCAGGATGACAACCAGTCCTATTTTCTTCACAAGATTTCCAAACATCCGGTCAAGCATATATTTGTAGCAGAACCGCGTCCGCAGCATGGTTAGTCCTTATAAGGCTGTCACACGTTGCGATTCTGCAGGTCTACTAGCGGCAAAATGCCAATTAAACCCGCTTGTACCGGGCACTCCCCGGAGACGCCGCCGCGGTCCTAGATTTCCTCGCCACGCCAGCAAGTCGCCGCTGACCATGCTTTGTGTATTGGAGCGCCGGGCTGGCGGTGCAGCTGGTAGCCAAAGTGTGTTTCAACGTATGACCGCAACCCCCGCGCAATATACAAGCGGGTGCCTCGCAGGCAGTCTACGTTTGACAAGGCCTTCAGGATTTTGTACTGGAGAAGCCGCACCCCTTCGGGTCCGATGTTTGATCACTGCTTGCTGCTTGCTTTACATAAGAATAAGTTAGACTTTCTTAAGAGCCGAAAACCCTTGTCTAACGTGTGTGGACATGAAGTATAAACTTACACTGTCTTCGCCAAAATGGAGTCGGGACACTGTCAATCCTCGGGTCGTGAGTTCGAATCCCGACTTCTTTCCTTGTTGCCCCCTATTCGGTGGAAAAGGACGTTACACCCGGCCGCAAACAAGCATGCAACCAATCGCAGGATTCGGAAAAAAAAAAGCCCACAACAACTCAGTATTCTTCTCTTTCGTCTGTCGACAAGATGCTGCTTTCACTAGAACGCATACGAACGAGACAGCTGCGCAGAAACATAAACGCATATTTACTTCTATCCCAAACGCGCTCTGCTTTAAATTTATTCACACGGCTCACTGCACACTCCACACACACACACACACAGAGCAGCAGCAGCTGAATCAGGAGGAAGTAAACGGGCCTGGGGGAGAACAAAAGACGCAGCCCCTGTAAAAATTTATGGTTGACAGGGGGAATCCCCGGCTGCAACTAGTCCTATCCTGAAAGCCGGGATCAGCACACCCACAGTGAAACAACAAGGAAGCTGTGTTTGAATGCAAGCAAATGCAGTCTGTGCCCCGGAGTTAACTACAGATTTGTCAAGGCTTGACGTACCTATTCAGGCTATTGCCAAGGTAGGCGCTCTACGTATATAATAATAATGACAATAATAATAATAATAATAATGAGTATTGTATAGGCGCTTTACCCAATTTTACGAATCGGCTCAAAGCGCCGCGAACTGAACCCAACACGCACGCTCACGTGAATCACACGCATTCTCTCACACACTGGACATAAACACGTTACAATCACGTGGTGCGAAGGGTCAGGTCAGCTATTTAAATTTCGGAATTTAGAATTGCATTTAGTTTTCAAATTTGGTGGGCTGAACATTTCCAAAGCAGAGGGGGAGGAAGCCGGAGTACCCGGAGAAAACCCCGACGATCGGCCCGAATGAACGGTGCCACATACGAGAAGGAAAAAGTTCCTTGCCCCGAGTGGGGCTCGAACCGCTGACCTCTCGCATTGGTGACAAGTCTTTTAACCACCAGACCACCGCCCGCCTCGACAAATACATTTCAATCTATTCTTCTGTTTTGGATCTTATCACTGGTACTTGTTCTTGGATAACTGTCTCTGCCTGTCCTTTTATCATTTTTACTTGTGTTATCTGTTCTTTACTCTGTGGTTTTTTTTTTTTTTTTTGGGGGGGGGGGGGGGGTTGTTCTTCTTGCGTAGTGTGGGGAGCCGGGGTGGCCGAATGGTAGAGCGTTGGACTTCTAATGCTCGGGTCTTGAGTTCGTATCCCGGCTGGGGCCAAATATATGTGCTGGCTTTTTCATCGTTGGCCCGTCTTTGATATCACCCGTATGTGGTGGAAAAGGACGTTAAACCCCCACAACACCCACCCACCCCTCTTGCGTAGTGTATATTGAGTGAATTTTTTTTTAAAAACTTAGTTTTTAGATTGTAAGGCGCCTAGAGCTCGCTCCCCGGGGATAGGCGCCCTATAATAATAATTATTATTACTATTACCAATGCACGCCGACACGCACCCACGTTACAGAAGTTTTGGTTCGCCAAATTTGACAATCTGACATGGAACCCACAGGGGAAAAGGAAGAGAGGCCGGCCTCGCAACAGCTGGAGGCGGGACACTGAGGCAGAGCTATATAAGCAGGGTACCAACTGGACTGGAGTGGCAAGAATAGCCCAGAACAGAGTGCGATGGGCGAAGGGTTGTCGATAGCCTATGCTCCACTTGGAGCTAGGGGCCTAAGTAAGTAAGTATAAGTAAATTTGACAATGTACACTGCACGCCAACCTTATCTTCTCTGTATTCTCCATACTTACATTAGCATGTTACTCTGTGACAGCTCCGAAACATCTATTTTTCAAGACGAGGAAGATTAACAGCCTATGAAAGTACAGAAAATGCCTCTCTTTTATTTTTTTTTTCTTTTCTTGTCCAACTGTTCCCTTTCCTTGAAGTCTTGTACAATCAGTGGTTTGAGAATGTCGGAATTTAAAAAAAAAAAAAAGGGGGGGGGGGTGGCGGTGGTCTGATACGGCCGTCACCAATGTCATGGCGATGAAGCGTGGGTTCGAGCCCAGGTCGAGCTTGTGATATGTGATACCGGTTTTTCCTGGCTGCCGGGCTGCTCATCGGGGGTTTCTCTTCGGGTTATCCGGCTTTCCTCCCCTAGTAAAATTGTAAAAAAAAAAAAATAGGATAGGTATTGGGTGGCGCTGCACCGCGGCGACGCGCTTCCCCCGGGGGAGGCAGCCCGAATTTCCCGAAAGGAATAATAAAGTAGTACCGACAAAAAAAAAAAAAAAAAAACAATTCCGGTACCTACAAGGTGATTGTCAACATGTCAATGTAGGTAAGTGATTGACAGATACATACATTAGTCTATGGTGTCTGCTGTATGGACAAATTGTTAATCTATTTTACCTGTGCTCGTGAAGTGATGATGAATAAAGACTTTATTGTATCAACAAGAAAATAAAAAGGAAAGAAATAAGTTTAGGTTCAAAACGGCCACACTCGGCAAAGCATGTTTACAATATGCTTTGCATAGCGACCTTCTTGCATTACGGCTACACGGTCATACTTCCTGGTTTGTGTGTGTGTGCGTGTGTGTGTGTGCGTGCGTGTTTGTGTGTTTGTGTGTGTGTGTGCGTGTGTGCGTGTGTGCGTGTGTGTGCGTGTGTGTGCGTGTGTGTGTGTGTGTGTGCGTGTGTGTGTATGTGTGCGTGTGTATGTGTGCGTGTGTATGTTTGTGTGTGTCTGTGTGTGTGTCTGCGTCTGTGTCTCTGTCTTTTGTGTGTGTGTGTGTGTGTGTGTGCGTGCGCGCGCGCGCGCGCGCGCGATAGCACACTCACGATACAAAAGGGTATAGTCAGCACTCCTGATTGTTGATTCCTGGACATTTTAATACCACCCTCCCCAAACCACCACCACCACCACCACCAACAACAAAAACCAAACAACATCCGCAACAACAAACAACTGCAACCAAAAAACGGTTACAATATTAGTGAGACTTAGTAGGGCTTCGTACGGAGAACTTCGCTGAGCAGCGTAACCCACTTGCATGTAAATTAGGCACGTTACGGGTACCATTAGCTAATGGCAGCGCGTTAGCAGCTCGCGGCCTCTGTCGTGTGAGCCTAATTTACATGTAAATGGGTTACGCTGCTCAACGAAGTCCTCCGTACGAAATCCTACTAAGTCTCACTATTTATTACCGAGACTGAAGACCCTGAAATAGGCGCCCTCCATCCGTCCATGACGTCACAATAGATCTACACACCAAAACTGCACGGCGTGTAGCCAAAATGGACGAAAGCAGTTCTTGCTCTGACTGGTCACTGGAAACTCTTTCTGACCACGAGTCGAGACCCGATGGCGTTCATGACGTGAGTATCAGGGTCACATCGGGCAACCCTGTCTCTGAACATATCGAAAAACTGATCGACGATGGCCTGTTTTTCCTGGTCACTGCGCGAGTCTGACAGGTTGCCATGGAGATGGACGGAGAACATAGTCTTGAAAACCGTGGCCAGGTAATCGGCGTAAGAGATGTTTTGGTGTCCGGTGTCTGAAAACAGAAAAGACTTTTAAAAAAAATCTCCTTGGTTGCCTACTAATTACACGCCTGAAAGCACCAGGGCCCGCATGTAAAAGTCGAGCTTAGGGATTTTAGCCCCGGGTTAAAGTCTAACGTCGAACTAAACTAGCTCTAGGGTTTAATTTTCTGTTGTTTTGTTGTTGTTGTTGTTTAACCAGGAAGCGGGTCCATTCCACCATGGTGCCGAAACCGTTAGAGAAGATTTTTTTCTACCTTTCTTTGCTTCCTTTTTTAAAAATTTAATTTTGTTTTTTTTTGGTTTCTTTTGTCCTAGTCTGGGTTAGGCCCGCAGCCGTGGGTAAAATTAACCTCAAGTTTTACATGCGGGCCCTAGCAAATTTTGTCCGAAGACGAGAGCGGAATGTGACGAGCAAAAACTACATGTATATCAAATAAAACGTTAACCTCTCTCTGTCAGTTTCTGGGCCCGTTTGTAAACCTCGAGGTTAATTTAACCCACGGCTACGAGCCTAACCCAGACTAGGACAAAAGAAACCCCAAAACAAAATTAAATAAAAAAGGAAGCGAAGAAAGAAAGACAAAAATCCTTCTATAACGGCAACGGCACCTTGTTGGAATGGACCCGCTTCCTGATTAAAAAAAAAAAAAAATACAGAAAATTCAACCCTAGAGCTACTTTAGTTCGAGGTTAGACTCTAACCCGGGGCGAAACTCCCTAACCGCGACTTTTACATGCGGGCCCAGACCACAGTTGACGACTCGATTCCGCAAGCCCCGAGGCCAAAGCCACGCCTCTTTACTCTGCCGTGGACTGGCGAAACACAGTACGCCCATGACGTCATTTTTTATGGGGAAAAGGGGTGATTATAAGATGAAAGAGACTGACGTAGTGGTAAATTTCCTGAAATGACGTCAATGGACTTACTGCTTTCTTTCTATGTTTCAGTCATATCAAACTACACGTGCTTCCCTCATTATAGTGTCTGGCAATAAGTTTGCCAGAGTTTGCCAGAGTTTGCCAGACCATGCCATGTGTTGTGCTCATTATGCCGCGGGGCGCCATTGGCTGAATTCTGTGGCCTCGGCCCTTTTGGTCAACAGGTGTGGAATCGTCCATTGCCAGTGTAACTTTGTCCTCCTTGTCCCGTCTTTGATATCACCCTCTTGTGATGGAAAAGGACGTCAAACCAACCAACCAGCCAACCAACCAACCTTGATTAAAGGAAAGCACCCGTTCTAGGGTCCCCAGTGGCTCACCGGGTGTCTGCGCGAGCCACGCAGCCTTAGCAATATCGGGTACGATCATCTGGTCGTGGAATTCCAGGGTCATCCCGGCCGATCGTACGGGGGAGGTCACGTCTTCGAAAGGCAGCTGCAGCTCTTTCGCTGTCCGCAATGCAACGGGCACCATGTACTTCACATACTCCTCCTGTCAGCCGGTGTGAAAAAATGTCTCATTTATACAGACATACATTTTCTGGGTTTTCCAGATAAATTTACGTACTGATCACGCAGGGTTTATCGCAGCGTAATAGTAATGGTACCATTCAGACCTGTGCTAAATTTCAGTTTTATGTGAGTTTTAAGTTCTGATCTACAACTGAAAGTGTTAAACGGAAACAGCGGAGGTAATTTTAACTAACAACACAGCATCTCTCTCTCTCTCATATACATAATTATGAAAACTGAACTACAGGAAAGTTCTGAAAAAGGTCACTCATTGTCGGGTGATACACAGATGGACAATGAAATAACAGACAACGAAACATACACAGAAAGATATACTTACACCCCCTCCCCCCTTACTCTCTCCCCCTCCCCCCTCCCACAAACATACACAACAGCAACGACACCCTCCAAATACAAACTCCCGCCTACCTCAGTTATCGCTCGTTTTTCTCTGAGCTCTCTCCAAGCGCCCTCAAAGTCATCGACTAGTCTCATAAACATCATGTTCGACCACGTGTCATTCTGCCCAGCGGTGACGTCGACATCTGGCACCAAATCCCGGTAGTTGTCGGGCAAGCCGTATGTCAGGATAACCAGAAGACCTCCTGCAAGAGCACCAAGTAACAGTCGCAAAGTATACTGGGGCATTGGGGGGGGGGGGGGGGGGGTTGGAGGGGGGTCGTTGGGCCGTTGTTCAAGCATGCGCTTTCAGAATCCTACACCAGTTTGTTTTTAGTTTAACTTCAAGTTTATTCCCGCCCCCCCCCCCCAAAAAAAAACAAACAAAAAAAACAACAACAACAACAACAAACAAAAACAAACAACACACAACACAACAACAACAACAACAACAACAACAACAACAAAACAAAACAAAAACAAACAAAACAACAAAAACGACAACAAAACAACAACAACCAAAACACAAAACAAACAACAACAACGACAAACAAAAAACCAACAACAACAAACAAATAAACAAACAAACAAACAAACAAAAACAACAAAAAACTACCAACAAAAAAACCCAACAAAAAACCCCAAAAAACAAACCAAACAAAAAAACAACTAAAACAAACAAGCAAACAAACCAAACACAATTTGGGGTACATGGAAAACATGTACACATACTGTTAGAAAATAAATTTTCAAGTTGGTCATTTCAAACATAATGATAATGAAAATGCACCTTACAATCATAAGAACATGCAAACACATACACAGAAATTGTTGTAGGTTTTTAAATCTTTACATTTTGTGTGTGCGTGTGTGGTGTGTGCTTGCGTGTGTGGTGTGTGGTGTGGAAAGTCAGAATCCACAGGTATCCCAGTTATTATGCCGCTAGAGGTATTGGTGCAAGGTCAGTTCGGGGGGGGGGGGGGGGGGGGAGCGTTGTAATCACACATTCAGCTGCGTGAGTTCCCATCTAATTTTGACACCACCTGTATGTTTCGTGTAATATTCTTTTGAAAGTAAAGTGCTGTTTCCAAACCTGGCTTCAGTTCCCTTGATCTTAGCAGCAGAAACTGCTGCCACTGTCGCCTGGCTTCCTCCTGATGACGTTGTAGTTCCGCGTCAGTCACGTGCGGCGAGAAGTGGAAACATCGGCGTTTGAAAACGTGAACTTGCTGAAAGAGAGAGAGAGAGAGAGATGAGAACGAACGAACGAACGAACGAAACTTTATTTTACAAGGATAAAAGATTAGGTACGCAGACCTGTCTTACATCTTGTCCTTGCTAGGCTACTGATATATATACAAAGTAAGCAAAGTAAGCTCTAACTAGGTAGAGCATACACATACCACACACACACATACACACACACACACACACACATACACACACACACACACACACAACACACACACGACCATGCTACTACATACATAAATCAAGCAATACTAAGAAGAAAAAAAAAAGGGGGGGGGGGACAAAGGATGTGATAGGTGAGCAATGCAAAAAAATCTTGAGGCGATGTTTTTACAGTTTTAAAACAAACAAAAAATAAAAAACAAAAAAAACAAAACCGCGTGATGTGAATAAGTATTGGGATTTTCTTTGCCCGAAATACAAAATCCTACAGTACATGTATAGTCAAGCCCATTACGAGCTGTCCACCAGATGTTTTATTAGTTTGGCCTTGAATAATCCAAGCGAGGGTGCTGATTTGATGTCTTTTGGAAGTGTATTCCATGAGTGTGCCCCTGAGTAAGAGAGGGAGGTTTTGAAAATATCTATACGAGGCTTCGGCACCACGAAATCGTTTCTCAGTGTTCGGTACGGCACTTGAGAGTGCTTGAATAGACTAGCGAGATATGCGGGGGTTTTTGACAGTTTTATTTTTTGCATCAGTATCATTTTGTTAAGTCTGAGTTGTTTCCGTAGGGGCAGGATACCAACGATTTAAATTTTTCATCGGTGCTAAGTGAGCACATGCTTTTGTCTATAGTCAGTTTAATCGCTCTTCTGTGGAGCGAATTTATTCTTTAAAAGTTTGCCTCACTACAAGCCGTCCCAAACGGTGGATTGCGTAGTCCTATGTGTGGCTGAATATGTGCATTGTAAAATAGTTTTCTTGTGGGTTCATCGGTAAAGTATTTAAGTTTGGATAGTAGAAACAGATTTTTGGACAACACTTTGCACGTATTATTTATATGCGCTTGCCAGCTTAGCTGATCATCCACTGTGATCCCCAGCACACGGTGTACATGAACTTGTTCGATATGATGAGAGCCAAGGCAAAGTTGTAATGGGGGCGGATTCAGTTGTGTGTTTCTGTCTTGTGGTAATTAACATTGCATTTAGTTTTAGACGGATTAGGGATCATACAGTTATTGTTGCACCAGTTGGAAACATCGTGTAGGCTTTGTTGTAAAGATTGGTTGATGGATTTAACACTTGAATCCGAAATATCAATCGTTGCATCATCAGCAAAAAGGCTACAAGTGGCGTTGGGTTGAGTGATATGCAACGGCAAGTCGTTTATAAATATAGAAAATAATAAAGGTCCAAGTATGGATCCTTGGGGTACCCCATGCTGTATTTCACCTTTTGATGATTTTTTTGCCATTTAAATAGACATACTGAGTTCGTCGTTCCAGGTAAGATTCAAAGAAGGCGACTGTTTTTATCACAAAAATGATAAGCTGACAACTTTTTTAGGAGAAGTTTATGGTTTACTGGGTCAAAAGCCTTGCTCAGGTCCAGGAAGACAGCTCCTGTCATTTTAGAATTGTTTATGGCACTGAGCCACCTGTCAGTCAGATGAACCAATGCTGTATGACAGGAGTGCTTCGGACGGAAACCTGACTGTAATGTGTGGAGAAGACTGTGTTCTTCAAGGAAAGCCTGCGCTTGTTTATGGATGTGTTTTTCAAAAGGTTTAGAAAGGACTGACAAAAGAGAAATAGGTCGAAATTTGTTGGGGTCTGTTAAGTCTCTTGTTTTAGGAAGGGGGATGACTTTTGCAACCTTCAGGCCAGCCGGGAGTTCCCCTTGCTCAACGGACAAATTATAAATGTATGTTAATGATTCCACTATATATGGGAGAGATAGTTTTAGAACAGTACTACTTATACCATCATCGCCAGATGTCCGTTTATTTTTCATTTGTGAAATACTTTTTCCTACATCAAACACTGTTAAAGGAGGAATCGAAAATGACGCAGAGGGCTCCAGTTTTTCGCGACAGTATTTTATGAGGTTATCAGAAAGACGGGGTGTACCCGAGGAACTACTTTGCAGAAGCGTGCCTGCTGCTGAAAGAAAATGGCTATTGAAAGTGTCGGCTGTGATGTCTGTGCATGGTTGGTTTTGTCTTGGTTTTGTGAATGCATTTAGAGCTCGCCATACCGACACAACATCTGTCTTATCATTCATGAGGCGTTGGAAATGGGATTTTTGTGCTTCGCGTACTAAATATGCTGTGAAATCTTTGCTTCTTTTAAGTTCGTCTCTTACACACATAGCCTCTCTTATATCATTATTTAACCATGTTGGGGGCTGCGCAGTTTTAACCCTTAAGAGAGAGAGAGAGAGAGAGAGAGAGCGTTAACCAGTCGAGCTTCCGTGTATAATTAATGCCGGTGTGGTATAGTTAATGGACCCCCCAAGTAATGGACCCCCCGGTCCAATAACTTTAAAGTTAATGGACCCCCGGGGTCCAACAATTATAATCAGAGGGTATAATTATTGGACCCCCTGTATGGTTGTTGGACCCCCCTTTCACTTAAAAAGAATTCAATTACTTATAGCTCTATTCTCTTTTCTTTTCACTCGTACACGACACATTATGGTTTAGGAGTAACCTTGGAACAGGTAAACTGAACTATCTGAGGTATTCAGTGACGCAAACACATTGGATTTCTGAAGGAAAATATGCTATCAAATAAAAAGATAAATAACAAAGTATCTCTGTTTGCCGTGTGTGCGTATTCAGGCGTGTGTGTGTGTGTGTGTGTGTGTGTGTGTTGGGGGGGGGGGGGGGGGGGGGGGTCGGTGTCGGTGTTGCCGATGCCGGTGTGAACTGAAGTGCGCTAAACATATTTCTACAATTAAAACATGATATTGTCAATATTGACGGCGATGGAATATGGACTGATGAGTCGGGATGGGGGGGCAGGGGTCAATATGAGGGTGGCGGGGGTGAGGCAAGACAAGGCAAGAGCAGCAATGGTCATGCTAAAGAACATCTGGGCATCCAAAGTTGTCAGGCATAAGAACCAAACTTCGCATCTTCAACTCCAACGTGAAGTCAGTTCTGCTCTACGGATGCGAAACATGGAGGACAACGAAGACGATGCAGCAGAAGATCCAGACATTTCTCAACACCTGTCTGAGGCGCATCTTCAACATCCGATGGCCAGAGAAGATCCGGAACGAAGAGCTGTGGGAGCGAGCAGGGCAGGAACCAGCGACCAAGCAGATCCTGCGGAGGAAGTGGGGCTGGATTGGACACACCCTCAGGAAGCCAGCATCCAGCACACGACACGCCCTGACATGGAACCCACAGGGGAAAAGGAAGAGAGGCCGGCCTCGCAACAGCTGGAGGCGGGACACTGAGGCAGAGTTATATAAGCAGGGGACCAACTGGACTGGAGTGGCAAGACTAGCCCAGAACAGAGTGCGATGACGAAGGGTTGTCGATGGCCTATGCTCCACGTGGAGCCAGGGGCCTAGGTTAGTAAGTAAGGGGGTGAGTGTATTTGGACGATGGGTATGACAGAGGCTTCTGTGACCGAATTAATTACGTGTGTGTTTCAGCGAAGCATCATCAAGTTGCCCCTTTCCTCGGGGCAGCTACTCACGGGTCCCTTAGCCAGTGCACGGCAAAGGAAGTAAAGATGACGTCACATGAGCCATCAGGAACACACTGCTTGCTGAAGTTGGTGTTTGTGGCGACCGGAAACACATTGTCAAACTCTGACATATAGCTGCTCTCATCTAGTGTTAGTTTGGACAGAAAAAAAATGCATGTCAAAGATTTATATGTATGCATGCATATATCGCGTCTAATTTGTGAAATTGCCTATTAGGCAGTAACTTTGCCTAATTTCATGAACTAAGCAGCTCATGGCGTGAATTTTTTTAAACAGTTGACCGTAGTCTTTATCTGTCATCATTTTATTTTGTATAAGGGTGGTGTGTGGTGTGCGTGTGTGTGTGTGTGTGTGTGTGTGTGTGTGTGTGTGCGCTCGCTGTTATTTGGCTATGTATACTTTCACTGCAAGCGAAAAACGTCGCGTCAGTGACGAGGCACCGTGGTAACCATATTATGTCCTTCATTATCGAAGCGTTCTCTTTTGCACGGTACTGTTGATGTGTGCGTGCGTGCGTGTGTGTGTGTGTGTGTGTGTGTGTGTGTGTAATATTACCACACAGCCTGTTGAAGAGGCTGTTGAAGTCATTTCTCTCCTGATCTTCATACACCACTAGTATTGCCAGTTCATCCCCGTGCTGTTCTCTCAGCCTGCCTGTGGAATGAGCACCGAAAGTAATCAACGGAAATTGTCATGGCTGAGCAAACAAAGTCACCGCATAAATGTGTTACTCATGAATCACACACGGCAAATAATCGCATCCGGAGCTATGTCACAACATTTTTATTATTACAGTCTTCACAAAAAGTTAAGGACCAGTCAACATAATGGGTGACGGTTTCAATAAATCAGAAAATAAACGAATAAGATTTTTCCCGTAAAATTCGTTAGCAAGGTTAAGGGGTAATTAGTGAACATGGCGGCCACTGTGTGGATGGCACGTGCGCGTCACACAGCATGCTTGGCGCGTTTGAAAATCTGCAATTGCGGCAAAACTAGACCGAGTTTCAGTGTTCAGTGAGCGATACCGGGGGCTTTCTGCACGGCAAAAATGAGATGCAGGTCAAAGAATGCATCCCTGGTTATGAACTATGCTCATTTGTTTGCCCACATAAGCCGCCGTTTCAGCGATGTTCAGCACTACACCAGCATGCCACCACGACAAAAGTTGAATGATATTTGCAAGCGGTCCTTAACTTTTTGTGAAGGCTGTATTATTCGTTGTTGTTGGTTCTTTTGCATATCTGAATTTTATTATCTGAAATTTATTATTGCTACTATTATTTTTCTTAATTCTGTTTTTGGTATGAACAGACGTTTACAGACAAAGTGAAGGCGAACAGGCATGGACGTTTCAGCCTTAGTAGTTATAAACTAATTAATGAAGCACATACATGTAGAATAGTATAACAACTTCAAGTGAGCAAAACGTCCATGCATAATACTTACCAAGCTAACAATGAATGAAGTGGTAGTAACATTTTGGGCAGGTGGGTGCTGCAAGGCCGCTTACTGCTATCATCATCATCATCATCATCGTCATCATCATCATTATTTCAAGCAAGTTTATTCACTCTGCGGGTGCAAAAACACACTTGCATGTTTTCTGAAATGGTTAACTATCGTCACTGGGGCTACCGCCGCCCTAACACTACCCATGCCTAACCCTGATGACATGAAACTGTAGGGCACTGACAACATGTCAACAAACCTCTCTAGAAGAGGGGGGTGGGTGGGTGTGTGGGAGTTTGGGGATTTAACGTCCTTTTCCACCACATACGGGTGATATCAAAGACGGGGCAACGATGAAAAAGCCAGCACAAATATTTGGCCCCAGCCGGGATAGGAACTCACGACCCGAGCATTAGAAGTCCAACGCTCTACCATTCGCCCCCCCCCCCCCCCCCCCCCCCCTTTGTCTAGGAAGCTGCATTGAAGACACACACACGTGACATTTCAACTGATTTGTGATGGGTGGAGAATTCAGTTTTGATGAACCGACGGTGAGGCGTGGCTGAACCTTTGATCGAAGTATCCAGCTACGAATGAGTTAACTACTGTCGTATAGTACGCCCCGTACCATGTCGCCAACGAATTGAATTGAATCGAATTGGGGCGAATGGAATTGAATTGGGTTGAACGGAAATGAACTGGGCCGAATGGAATGGAATGGAATGGAAAGCCACCTACGAATCATTTTGGTGAAGAGTGGCATGGAGACGAAGCCATCATTGGTTCCGTAGTCACCTATAGTAAACACTCCCCTCTTGGATGGCACTGGTACTGAATCTGCCAACACACACACACACACACACACACACACACACACACAGAGGCAAAGTACATCAATGTCGATGGGAGAGAGATGCTGATGCTGATGATAAAACTTCGCTTATCAACAGTAGAAGTATTGACAAAAACAGTTCGCCAGTTTGAAAACTTGCCGTTGCAATACTGCAGAGGCTATCTACTAAAATAAGAAACATTGAGAAAGAGAGAGAGAGAGAACGAACGAACGAACGAACTTTATTTTCCAACGGAAGTGATTTAACCAAACAATGATTATTTTTCAATCAGCCGTTGCTACAAAAACAAAAGACTACAATGGCAAGATTAAAGGAAAATACAAGGAAAAAAACCAAAAAACAAACAATGGCAAAATAAAGAAAAAAATTACTCGAAAGAAAAACTCTTTCTCTCACTCTCCCTCACACACACACACACACACACACACACACACACACACACACACACACACACACACCTGACATGGTTGTTCAGATTATACACCAAAATGGACGCTTGAAAGAAACTTTCTTATTACCGAGAAGTAAACGTCTGGTTCAGTGTTTCAGTTTCAAGTAGATGGGAAAACAGTCTTTTTCTGAAAGTGGAACGTGACGGAATAATTTTTAGACTTGGTGGTAGTGAGTTCCAGACTGCGGGCCCAGAGAAAGCAAAACTCATTTTATATATGTCTATCCTAGGGAGTGGGAGTGGTATACAACCGTTTCTCATTCCTCTAATGGCATGTGTCGGTTGTTTAATGAGTGATTTAAGGTATGACGGGGCATTCCCGTGAATGGTACTATGTACAAGTAGACATTTGTTCAGGATATGTTGACTGCGCAGAGACAGAATCCCGAGCTGTTTGAATCTTTGGTCCGTTGGAATGGTAGAATGGGGGTGAACTTGTTTTATTGATCTTCTATGTAAGGAGTTGAGTTTAGATAAGTGAACTTGACTGCAGCTGTCCCATACATTAGAAACATAATCTATGTGGGGTTTAACATGGGCAAAAAAGAAGAGCTTGCGATGGTCACAGTCCATATATAGATTTTCAGTTTAGATAATAAGTAAAGGTTCTTAGCTACTGTCCTGCAAACGTGGTCAACGTGTGATTTCCATTTTAGCTGGTCATCAACAATCACACCTAGTAGCCTATGTTCCGAGACCTGTTTAATTTCAGCATGATCAATGGTAAGTTTGAGAGGTGGAGGAGAGAGTTGGTGTTTCTGGCGGGTTGTAATCAACATGCTTTTTGAGAGAGAGAGAGAGGGGGGGGGGGGAGGGGCCCTGGAATGACAAAGTTATCGTCTGCATTTCTGTTTTCAGCTATAGGTACGTTTGGTTACCAGGTTTCCGGGAAACTGACAAAATCTTACCCAAGTAAGGCAGCACCAGTTCATGTATGTTACCGATCCCAGACCGGTTCATCTGACCCACGGTCTCTCCATAGCGGCCGGTACCTGGCTTCCAGGACGGTTCGAACACCTGTCTATTACTTCCACTAGCTCTTCCAGTCTCCAGTGAGAAATATCGCCTTCCAGCGGAGAGCCATCGGTTCGTACGCTCGCGGAAACGCAAGACTGCTCTCGCGGTAAGACCAGCATCGCTTGCCGCTACTGCAAGTCTGGCCAACATTTCCGCCCTTCCAAACGACACTCTGAAAGTGAAATGCACTACAGTTATTCCGTTTGACAAGAATGATGTGTACTCACTACATACATACAGAACACCATTGGTCGTTCAGGCTGACTAGCTAGAAGTACTGACCACGGCGCGTTGTCACGGACGTCGATTATAAATCATACGCACGGAGGGGCGTGGGGTGGGGTTGGGGTAAACAAAACGGTGTCGAGTTTTTCCGATGCGCTGCCACTTCCAAATCATAGCACCCTTATTTGGCACTTTTCCACCTCATAGCACCGCGATTTTCCAACGGCCGCCTTCAACCCCCCCCCCCCCCCCCCCCAAAAAAAAACAAAACAACAACAACAACAACACAAAAAACAAAAAAACAAAACAAACAAACAAACAAACAAACAACAACAAAAAACAAAACAACAAACAAACAAACAAACAGCACCGTAAAAACTGCTTTAGTTTCTTCTTCTTCTTCTTCTTCTGCGTTCCATCTGGCCGTCAAATTCACAGTCCCGACATGGCGATGAACTGTTCCGTCTTTCGTAGGTCGTCGCTGTTCCCCCAGAGTTTGTCGTGAAGGCTGGTGTCGATGGGCCAGATTTCACGACGAAGCTGCTCGAGGTGTGGGCAGGTTTGTAGGATGTACTGCTTTAGGGCCGTTCTACACGTGGCAAGTTTGCAAGGCAAAAGCGGGTTTGCGGCCCCCGCAAGTCGACGGCAAATGTACAAGCAAGATGTACAGTCTTGCAGCCTACGGCCTGCCGCGGCAAGTTTCGGATAGAACGGCTTTCTATGGGCCGTTCTACACGTGACAAGCGGCAAATTGCCGCCCTTCGACTTTCCCCCCACAAGTTTGTCTGCCGCAACGCCGCTGCTTCTACACGCGGAAACCTCCGCACCACAAGTCGGCTGATTGACCTTTCGTGTGACCCTTTTAACCCTATATATTTGGAAGGGACCTCGCGCGATTTCGCCCGGCCATGGTCGCGAGTGAATCCGAGTCAGACTCAGTTGAACATGTGAATAAAAGTTCGGAGGAGGAATTAGCTTTTGCAGCAGCTGCAGTTATTTTACTGCAGAACAGGAAGAAACAGCGGATCTGGGCGAGAAAGTGGGTCTTGCAGCGAGATTCGCTTGGCGCATACGGAGGTCAATGACGCCATTTTGTTTAATTTGGCCGCGTGACCACTACGCGGCGTGCGATTGGCCGTCATGTCTCAATTTCAGTCTGCAAAATTTCTACCAGAGAATTTTTCTAGACACTCAGACAGCCATGACAAAAATGCTCAGCTACTAAGTCAACCAACATACCAAACAGGGAACTAAACAAGTCATAATATAATAGCAACGACATGACAATACTAGTAATCGACTTTAAGCATGACGCCAACCAACCTAATGTAATTTATGTTACTGATGCAACCATGATGCTACCAAATGTCAACAAAACAAAATCAAAACAATGCAAAATCTCGCAACCTATAAAACAGTCAAAGTCAAAATTAATATACTGCAATGCGGAGGGGCGGAGAGAAAGGGGAGAAGAAGCAGAGGGAGAGAGGGAGAGAGAGAGAGAGAGAGAGAGAGAGAGAGCGAGAGAGAGAGAGAGAGAGAGAGAGAGAGCGAAAGAGAAAGAGAGAGAGAAACAAACAACAAACAACGAGAGGATAGGTGAAAAATAACACAACGGGCGTTAAGTGTGGGCTGAAAGCTAAACTCGCAAAAGTGAATCAATGCGAACAAGTCACTAATATGCATGAATATGGCATCAAAATCATGACTAGCGGAATGACTGCATCAGTAGGCTGGCGTCAGTAAGCAAAGTACTAAAGGCAAAATAAAAAGGGGTGAATGACGAGTATGCAACTAATACTAGTCAAAGCACTAGCGGTAACTATGCAAAACATAAACATCCGGGCCGGAACTACTTGACCCGGAACAATATGGCGACGCCTAACAACACATGCGACGTCATATTACGTCACACAGCTCGCACAGCGAAGGCGGGACACTACACATGGCAAAACGGGGAAGCGACGTCATATTACGTCACACAGCTCGCACAGCGAAGGCGGGACACTACACATGGCAAAACGGGGAAGCGACGTCATATTACGTCACACAGCGAAGGCGGGACACTACACATCGTCATGGCAAAACGGGGAAGGATAGGAGAGACAAGAAAGCCTAACCAACAATGCTAGCATCAAAACCACTTCAATACACATGGCTAGCGAACACAACACACATGATGTAAGATAGCAGATGACTGCGGTTTGCCCGGAACGAATAACAACGATACTAATAATTCGGAACCGAATACAAAATACAAAAGTGCATACGCGGCTGGGTCAGTCCCAGATTACATCTCGGATACTAGTCGCGCCGATCACCTAGATCAACCGCACGTAACACAACTCCTGAACCGTTCAGGTTGCTTACAAAAGCTTAACATTATCTCACTCGGAGTTAGCCAGAAAATTCGCTTACACAAAAGCTATATCAGAACATCAAATATTCTTTCTCACAACAAAACAAACCCACGTGGTCTGTAAAACTACCAAACACAAAGGCTGCCTACGTGGCCGAACAAAGGAACCTACTTTATAGGATTTGCCTCAAGCCGGCTCAGTACCCGAACTAAACTAACACTGCATTACACTTGATCAGTTAGAACAAAACAGCCTGCATTCCGGAAGGGAATGGCAAATCAAAACATCTCTATAAACCGAAACGATCGGAACGATATAAATCCACGTACAGTCTACTCAACTAGGCTTCAGTTCTCAAGGCTCAAATCAACCCTCAATCGAGAGTAACAAAGTACTAGGGCAAACCAACAGTCATCGCATTACTAAACACAAAAGCAAATCAACAATGCAATCAACACTGAAAAGATCGGATCATCAACTAAATCAAACATAAGCAACAAAGATAAAAAGACTGGCTTTAAGCCAAACTCACTTGCAAAAATGGCCGGTTTACGTAAGATGGCTGCGAACGTACTCGTAGGCAAAACGATGCGCGGGAAACGAGGGGTCGCGTGGCGAGACGAGAGAGTGCAGCGCTGGGTGGAACGGTCACTCTCGCGGGCAGAGGCAAGGACTGACCAGCGATCATCATTAGCTTGCTTTACGTCCTATGGCTTTTGGCCCTTAAGGACAAGTTGTTCCTGGCGTGTGACTTTGGCTGCTTGGCTAGGCGAGTGTCTTTGGGGTGTGTGAGGGCTGATTTGCTTAGCTTTGGTCAGCGTCAGAGGATCTTTGCTTGGCTTTCAGATGCCTGGTCTGGGTTTGTTTTTCGGTGCCTCAGTCTGTGTGACCAGCGAGGCGTAGCGAGCTCTTTATCACTGCATAGCGCGTTAGCGAGGCGTCTGCTCGCGGCTAGTGTATAGGGCTGGCCAGAGGACAAAGAGTAGTGGGCGAGGGGTAGAACCACTCGGCTACAAGTGTTTAGCCGGAACCCCCTTCACACACACACACACACACACACACACACACACACACAAAGCCCACTTTGTCAGTACTTAAGCTCAGTTGGTATTGTTCGCCCGTTAGGGGGTGCAAATGTCTACCAGTCATGCGCAGGAGGGGTAAATAAACTCCAGTCGTCCACTAACGTCGGCGACCGTATCCCCGCAACTGGGAAGGAGTGCAAATGTACTCCGGGGTCTGGCGAGGTGAAGTGACGGGGCCGCGGCTGACTTCGTTCTACGATTTTACTTTATGCCGAAATATCGACGGAATTGACTGGTATACATTTGCACCCCTAACGGGCGAACTCAGTATACCAATTAAGCAGTAGCAGTACTTATTCATCTGGAACAAGCTCTTGCATCAGCCACACAACTGTCACTAAAACTGTAGGCCACCGGCCCCCGTAGTGTAGTGGTTAGCACTTCGGACCATGGACCGGGAGACCCGGGTTCGAATCCCAGCCGAGGCAAGCGGGATTTTTCCTACCTAGGTCGGCTCCTACCCAGAGCGGGTGTGCTATGGGCCCAATGGGGAGGCTGTTGCCACACAGCCGAGTTTCACCCACTTCACGGGTGCGACTTTGGGGGTGCTTCCCTTGGCATGACACATCTTATGATGTGGATGACTGCACGGCCGGCACCGCAGGTGCCGTAGTTCCCGGGCCTGGTGAACGCCCGGATATTTATGACAGGAAGCGTGGAATGCGCCCCTGTCCCGCAGTCCCAAACCACACGGACCTCCATAGCACCATCTTACCATCATCCTCATCTCCATCATCATGCATAATTTTTAAAAAAAATTGCCCCAGCCTTCGAGCCCTCCGTGGATTCCACCCATGACCTGGAAGGAACATCACTGGAGCTGGCAACTGAAAAAGACTTGGGGCAGCAAAAAAAAAAAAAAAAAAAATGCAGGCCATATTTTAGACAACGCCGGTGAGATTCCGTCCTCCCCTAACCTGACACGCACTGCTCCCCCCCCCCTCCCCCCCACACACACACAGAATTACAACAAAACCAAACTTTTGCATATACACAGAATAGGAATCTGGTACGTCCTACAAAAAGCTTTTTCAGATAAGAGCTATGGAAATATTTCTTTGGTATGTGCGCACAATGTAAAATTTAAAAAGAAACTGCAATATACAAATGCCATGAATCAGTGTAAACCATTTCTCAGTTACAGTCAGCAGTAAAAAAAAATATCACACTAGCAATAAAGGTCCTTGCAGTGGTAACAATCAATTTAAGAGGCGCTTAGGTCATAACAGCAGAATGCTAAATTGCGGTGTATGATTCTTAAAATGACTGATCCTGCCGTAAGACCCAGACATGCAAACACTCACAAAATGAAAATACACAACAGATGACTGTCACAGTACAGAATAAGAATTAAAAAAAAAGAAAAAAAAAAGAAGTTTATCACAAAGTTTACTGTGCACACAACTTCCGTAACCCAAAACCTTTCTTTAAAACGGACAAAAGTCTAAATAGTTCTTCCCCATGTTTAGACAAGGATGACCAAATATAGACGAGAATTAATCCCAAACTTTGAACAGGCACTAAACGCTATATCAGTAAAAAACCAAGCCATTCTAACACTGGAGGAAAATCCACAGTACTGATGCCAAAATGACAATAAGCAGTAACATAAGGCAAGCAAAAATAACCTCATGAACACCGGTTTTGCATCAAGGCAGACTGACAAGAAATTTGTAGAAATTCTGGGTACAAATTCTGATTACAAATTCAAAAATGAAGGAGGGAAAAACAATAAACAACAACATCATCACAAACAACAACAACAACAAAAATAATGTAACTTAAATTTATAAGTAATTTTGGAAGAATGCATTCTGGTAGAAAACTGTGAATACAAATTTGAAAACCACAAAAAAGCATTATTGCTGAAGTGATAGCAAAAACACAAGTATTACATAGAAAGTTATAAACATTCTTGGTTATGTAATATGCTCTTCAAGACGTAAAACATCTAAGGCACCTTCATGTCTGTATACTTTACGTGTGGACGTATAAACAACCTTGTCATTTTTGTTCATATTTCCCTGAATCTGGATTAAATGGTCCCTATGGCTCTTACACACACACACACACACACACACACACAGAGGCCTAAACAGGCTTGATTATAATTGTTTTTTCATTATGGTTCGTTTACTTGTTTGTTAACTTTAACACAAAGATATGGTAGAGAGCGTCTTGAAGGGTAACCCCCTTTCAGCACTCCAAACCAAAGGGAAGCAACAAGAAGTGACTTGCAAGATTACAGGAGATCAAGATTATTTCCCTTCATACTAATTCCAGTTTTGAGCAGACGTGACGAGGGTGAGACAGGCCTGCCTGATGGAGACAGACATTTCAGCAACGTGAGGGTAAAATAAGGTCCTGTTCGTGTAGAGAGGTAAAACATCCATCCGCACTACAAACTGAACTGTTCTTTCCACTTCTGCAACATGTCAAGTGTGACAATGGCCCCTCCGCAGACGATGACCAGCACAGATGAAAGAGAGGCTGGCAGCTGACCTTTGGCTTGCAGCGCGCTGATTGTTCCGGAATATATGGCAGCCAGAGTTGCTCCACATGCTGGCTCCACGATGTAGCGATGATCATCTGATGAAAATAAAGACAGGAAACAAATTATGTATATTACACCGAAAACCCACCATATACTGCAGTGTGTGTGCAAAAAAAAAAAAAAAAAGGGAAAAAAAAAAGAAGAAATATTAGGTTAAACTGATTTAGGGAAAGGGGCAGAGCACAGAAAGCAGGAAGGTACATAACTCCATTTCATTGCCAGACAGTTATCCTCCTTGCGCTCAGCAGTCTCTCTTAGTGCTAGGTATTGATAAAAGCTACGGCCACTTTCAAGTAATTTTGGAGACAAGCTTTCAGGGGATGAGTAGATGAGGACCAGCTGTGCATGCTATCCCATACTCCCCATCCCCCTTCACTGTCACTTTCATGGACCATGAAAATGAGTGGAAATGAAAGGGTTAATCAAAGCTCAGTCGTTAAGAAATCACTGGGTAGGTTCAGCTTTACTCATTACTTTGAAAACAAGATGCTAGAGTGGCCAAAATACAACGAAATGAATATAATATTCATTTTCAGTACTGCACAACATACCTGCAAATCTGAGGCAAGCATTCACAACATCTCTGTCTGTGACAACCTCTGACAGAAGTTTGTATTTTCCGCTGGTGTACAATTCATATGTCCTCTTACACACAGTCAGGGAGCCAAGACTCTTGGCGATACTGCAAGGGAGGTCCAAATACCCATTGATTAAGAGAACAGTGAGTTACTTCAAACACAGGGCTGGCAGTGAAACTTCAAAGCAAGATCAATTATACCAATGGCATTGTATGGAGTGCTCTTCAGGAAAATTTTTTAGATATCTCAGAAGTCTGTCTGTTAGTCTGTTTAACTGCCTGTCTGCCTCTCACATATAAACCAATCTGTATTTGTATTATTTCTCTCTCTCTCTCACACACACACACACACACACACACACACACACACACACACACACACACACACACACACACACACACACAGACATGCATTCATGCTTGCGTGCACGCAACCAAGCACACACAGAGGGGATTTGGTCTAGTGGTTAAGGTATCTGACTTCAGATCTGTAGCTGCCAGGTTCGAATCCCTGGCGGACAGGAATCTGGCTAGATTTTTCCTTTCCAAATCGAGTCGAAATCACGTACAGATTTGTTCTGTGCCTGTCTTGCCCTTGTGTACACAAGCACGCACAACATCAAGTGTGCACGTGAACGATCCCATTCCATACGGGAGGGGTCACAGATTGGAAAACAATCACACGCTATGCACGCAGGAAAAAAGAAAAGAAATGGGCAGTGCTGTACTGTGGCGACGTGCTCCCCCTGCGGAGCAGCTCGATTTTCCCTTCTTCTGGCACGGGACTGTAAGCAGTACCAATACCAACCAAAACCAGCACACACACTTGTGCAGCACACTTTTTGTATATGCTCCTTGCCTCTGGAACAACTTGCCAGCTCACCTCGTCAGGTTCTGCATCAGTCATGACCTTGAAGCGGAACCTCAAGACGCATCTTTTCTCTCAGTTCTAATTCTCTCTCTCTCTCTCACTCTTTTTTTTTTTTTCACTCCAAAGGTGCCGTGAGCATGCTTACTGCATGGAAGTTTTCTTGTAGTGCTATACAAATGGCCAATCATC
>JACVVK020000349.1:590000-726892 GCA_018292915.2 Batillaria attramentaria | reverse complement strand
CAGTGTCCATTGACTTGTCTTTGTGCTGTGTCCTGGGGCAGGTTACAAAGTGATTACGTTCAAGAACCCGTACCTGGGCAACACCTGTGTCCCGTTCCAACACTGGGCGTGCTCCATAGACTGTGCTAAGGCACTCGAGATTCCTGCACGCATTGAACAAATCGCCGCAGCGCAGGAGCTGGACCGGCAGTATGAGGAGTATGTCCTGGAGTGCCATCGCAAGTTCTACACCACCAACCGCAGCCGTGTGCTTTCTTGTCGATCAGGCTCCCCTGAGGGTGGGGCTCCACAGAATCCCAGAGAGGTGCAGCTAAAGCGAGCGGCTGTTGCCACACAGACTGTTGGCGTTGTGCCAGAAGACGCCACGAGAAGAGGGTGTGAGTGTGTGTTGTATCTTGATGGTGCCGAGTGCTGTTGTTTGCTGCTGCTGCTGTGGCCGAGTTAGTTGGTAGATCTGACCTGAAGGAATCTGTGTGTGAGTGTGTGTGCATGCAAGACAGCGCCACAAACTTCATCAAGTTGTTGAACTAGCCACTGCCAAAATGGTTTCTTAGAAAGAAGGCGGAACTTCCTAGTCTTGAAAATTATGATATTTTTCCTCTTTCAGAAAAAAGGTGTGTTTGGTATGTAATATTTTATGAAGTACAATCTTGTAGGCTTCAGGAATTTTTGTTTTTAAATAATGCCTCTGAATTTGAAGGTTCTGTGCCTAAGATTCTGTGCTACAGACTTGATCTGTTGCACTTAAAGTCCAGATTTTATTGTTCACCACCATTTTACAAGTGTGTCATATTCTGGACATGTCAGCTCCTAAAAGAACTGAGGGGGAGCCAGGATAGCCGAATGGTAGAGCGTTGGAGTCCCAATGCTCAGGTCGTGAGTTCGAATCCCGGCTGGGGCCACATATTTGTCTGGCATTTTTCTCCTTTTAATTGATATCACCCATGCATGGTGGAAAAGGACGTTATTTAACTCCCAAACACCCACCCACCCACTCCTAAAAGAACTGACAAGAGATGTTGGATGTCTCAGGATGCTGGATCGTTCTCTTCGTCTCCATCTTGGCCAGTGCTGCAATCATTTTGTTCTACTTTACAAATACTAGTCAATTACTCCGCACGATCACTGAATGATCACTTGTTATAATAGTTGTTGTTGGGTCTTTTGAGGGTATGAAGTCATCACCAAGGAACATATTAAAATCTAAAGTCTGTGTCATACTCATAGGACTAGGACTATGTTGTCAAGAGGTGCTATATGCTGTATGTAATGTCATCATTTTGCAGGGTTGCACATTTAAGTCGGTCCCAGGACATTGACCTATAAAAATTTCAAATGTCCTATTTTTCCCACCTCAAGCGGACATTTGTCCTATTAAAATTTTTATTGCCACTAAGTGGCCAGGACACTGTGTCCTATCACTTTGCTGTTTCCAGGACACTTTGTCCTATAGAAGCTGTGGAAAATGTGCAACCCTGATTTTGTATGTAGAGTTTTTGGATGAAAATTTATAATGTGATTTTTCTGCTTCTCTGATCTTGTTTTCCTGTTACAAAGTGCATTTCTAACGAGAAAAGAATATGTACTAAGATCTGTGTTGATTACAACAATTTTAAATGAAGGATTTCAAAATATATGATGAAGAGATATATTATATATTCCTGGCTTTGGAACTGAATGTGTTGTTTCATTGAATAGTATAAATGACACTTGTCAGCGAGACATTGTCACACCAAAGATCATACAATAATAAGACACTCAACTTCTGTGTTTCTGTGAGGTAAAAAAAAAAAAAAAATGGCATCGCTGACCATCCCCACAGTGCAAGACTCAGATGTATCGGCCTCCTCCCTCGGAGTGTGGCCGACATCAAATGCTGCTTTTGGCACAGTCAGGTTTTCAAGGAGAGGTGACTGGCTTATCATTAATGATGGTCTTTGTGCTACACATGACAACACATTCAGAGTACGTCATTCAGACAAATCGTGCTATTCCATCACCAGTTCTTAAGCAGCACAAGACGAATGTTTCTCACTCTTAAGGGTTTTTGTAAATAATAATGAGCATGTGTGTGTGTGCCTGTGATTGTGTGAGAGTTAACGCTCCAAACTTTACCAAGCACGCTGAACATTGTGTGTTGGAGTGTATTTGACAACTCAGACAAGTGAAGGATTGTGTTGACTGTTCTGTGATAGACCGACGGTTGCTGACACTAGCAGCTTGCTCACTTGCTTGTGTGAATTGTGCACACACTCTACCAGGGTGTACCCTGGCAAAATTAACACGTTTTTATCAACATATTTATTCGCATTTGAATTGTGTTTTTGCAGATTTTTAGGTAATGTAGTCTAGCCTTGTACCATCCATCCGTTAACAAGTCTCTTCCATTCTTTTCTGACATTCCTGTGTATCTCTCTCAAACTCTGTCGTATGCTTGTATGAATGTCTGGGTGGAAATATGTTGATAGATTGTGAGGTTTCATTCTTCTGTGTTTACAAGTAAGTTGACAACTGTGTAATGATTAACAGATTGCTGCTTTCCTTATTTCAAAGAGAGAGTGTGTGCATGATTTCTTTTTCATTTGATATTCCTGTCCTTTGGTTGTTGCTTTGTTCAAAGAATCTGTCTTGCTGCTGGTGAAGCCCCCCCCCCCCACCCCACAGTGGACACCCACCCACCCACCCCCCCTCCCTATTGAGATCTGAGTGGTTCTGTGAAGACTGCAAAACAAGGAGCTGCAGATGATGAAAATGAACAGCTGTTTTAGGAGCTTCTTGTAAACACATAAATTGCAAACTGACAGCTGTTTGAAAACCTGAAACTAACAAGACATCTTAAGTGATTATTTTTTGTTGTTGCTTTTGGTGTACGCTGCTCATGTCCCAGTTCAGCCATAGTGCGACTGGTTGACATTGTTGATTCTGGTGTGTGTAGCTGTAGGCAGTACAGTATTAGTATGAAACGCTGGTTGGATGATTGTACAATGTGTGTAGGCTGTTCATCTGCCTTATAATTACACACCGATTCACACACAGCTAGTGATCTACTGTCATCGGGGAAAAGGCACAAGTGACATGGCTTTTACAGGTGTTTAGACCCTTTCTCCTAGTGACAGTAGATACCCTCACGGTGTTTGTGATGGAGAAAGTCAGCTGACTCAATAAAGTTTGACTGTTGCACTGTTTTTCCGTTTCTGTGTTTCTTGCAGTACTTACACTCACATAACCTACCCCAAGCCTGAATGTCTGCAAACACTCAAACAGTATGGAAACGATATTCACACAAAGTTTATGTTCACCTCAAAACAACCACACCAAAAACAGTGTACATATATATGTTCAGACTTGTGTGAATTACATCCCCACTCATGGAGTACATTCAACATCACAATATCAAGTCCATAATAAATCTGGTCCAAGGAACTTGATCAACTTGTCTTCATCAGTCTTCACCATTTTGTTTCCAACATATGGCACTACACGATGAAACAACTGACAAACGTGCAACCAAAACAAAATGAGAATGAGCACGCTTGCCATGCCAAATGCCCTCTCAAAATGTTCAATGTATCATGTCTGACTAGCAAATTCACTTTTGAAAATGCCTCTCACCTACCTACCCTAACTACTGTCGATTCCAGCAGAAATGGCAATTTTTAATATATATATATATGTTAAACGGTTATTGACAAACGGAAACTTTTGCATGCACTGCAAAATGTTTTGACAAATATAAAGCAGCATTTAGAAAGCAACTCTATATTCATCCCTATTCTCGTTTTATAATTCTGTTCAAATTTGTTAATGAAAATATAGTTATAATTACCAAAACAAACCCACACGCATATATATAAATTTTGCACACTGGTACGAACAATTCCTGTCACCCGATTTGCCAAGTCTTGATCAGAAACTGTAGAATAGGTGTCACATACAGCCACTTCCTGAATATACACGCATAATAAAAATTGTCGACCATGTTACCCAGACAAATATCACAAATGACAGCAGGTGCAAATAATTCACATGACCTAACACGAGATTCTATGTTTGTACACACCAAGCTTTCGTGACACAAACTCAGAGTATAGCCCCCATGTTATGAGACATCACACTTTTCTAATCTATGCAGCAAGGTACAAGTATGACCAATCTCTGTACACGTACACTTCCATCATCGCCACTTCCAAACGTTTTACAATGCAGAGTGCAGTGCAGTAGCAGTCTGTGTATGAAGAATAAGAGTCACGGGCTACATAAAATTCCCCCTGCATACTTCAGTCATCTGTGAGTGTGAATCTAACAGCCACTAAATTATGTTGTGATCAAGCATCCAACCACATTTATGTACGATGCTTACAACTTCCAGACGAAATCAACTAAAATGAAATGTGAACTGAGACAATTGACCATTTGAGAGATTCACCTTAACTATGCTAGTACTGTAATATGTGAGTCAGTACCTCACAATCTTATTTTACCACTCGCATGCTGCTTCAAACAAAGACTGTTGTCAATTATTACATACATTACCATCATCGCACGGAGCAACAAATACATTTTTGTTACTGAGGAGTTTTGACCCCTACTCTGGCCATACCCAGTCCAAACACTGCCTGCAGTCCATGAGCTAGACACACACTCAAGCTGCTCAGCTGAGGTACATTACTCTGACAAAGCCCATCATCTGTTTGATGGCTCTCCCCAGAGACAGGGCAAGAATAACCCAGTCCAGCGGCTCTACGTCATTTTATCAAACTGCTCCAAAGGGTAATGTTCTTTGTGCTGCAACACATGTTCCTTCATCGCTTGTCGTTGCTTTTCCAAATGTGGAGGCAGTGTGTCGTACACATCTGTAAACATTTCTTCCGGGTTTGGCTTCTTGCGACCCTCCGCTTCAGCAAACGCCTTCATTACCTTAAAAGATATGAAGAGATGAAACGTTAACTATAAGGTACACAAGTTCTATTCAGTCTATCATGCGTTGTCTGAAACAACTAAAAAGTGCTTTTATCTAACACCCTCCCCCCCCCCCCCCAATCCCTTTTTTAAAGATGGGTACTATGACACACAGCGGCACCAGGTTTCAACTGCCAACAATTTGTGAGCCTTGATATGTTGGAATACGGGCCTTTAACAGTCACAGATTTATGCATATTCTTCATATTCTTCATACTTGAAAAAGACTTATAAGTACTGCACAGCGATCAGCACTGACAATGCTACACCGACAATGCTACACCTACAATGCTACATCGACAATGCTACACTGACAAGTTACCGACCATTTTTCTGGATCCAAGCTTCCACTCCTGCTCGGCCTTTTCATCCCACCAGCCCTGGTTGAGCATGTAGTGGCGGAGGCGGGAGATAGGGTTATCCTGCTGGTCCCAGTAACTGACCTCGTCCACTGAACGGTAAGCCGAGCTGTCATCTGATGTACTGTGGTGGCCAATTCTGTGTCATGACAGACGAGAATGTTAGCTATGAAAACTTGAAACTGTGGTAACAGGTGCTCATAAAGCAAAGTAGATTCAAGGAAAATCCGCCAGCACACACACTTTTATATCAAGTATACACATTAAAAACAAATCCCATGTCCATCATTTGAAGAAGGCTAGGCTGTGGCTGGCAGTATTGAAGACAACCCCCCCCCCCCCCAAAAAAAAAACAACCCAACAACCTCTGGGATAAAAAAAAAAGGTGCTGATAAAAATAAAGGGCATTGCTGTTTTTTGCCCCAGGGGTGCAGTCAACATTTCCATGACAGCAGCAATGGGAGTAAAGAATTACATGCACCAGTAAGCCACATCTGATATATAAAACAAAGCCCCCACCCCCACCCCTCCTTCAGTCTCCCTCATACACACACACACACACACACACAGAGTACCGGTATGTCATGGCCTCAATAAGGACTGGTCGATTCTGCGTGAGACAGATGTCCCTGGCTGCCTTTGTGGCATTGTAGACAGCAAACGTATCGTTTCCATCCACACGCACTGTTGATATTCCATAGCCTGGGCCTCGGGCAGCTGTACAACACCAACAGCTCCATGAGTCACCACGAGAAAGACTGTGACTGTGTCAGTCAAGAGAACACTAAACTGGCAGACAGAAATCTCACACTAAACCCTTACTCATCATACAGATCTGTTCATCAGGGATTGTAAAACTGAAGTCTTCCCACAAAAAATCACTAGGGATCAAGGAGAACAAAAAAAAATCACCGTTTGATACACAGGACTGATCTTTAGAGTTGGACAAATGATCAACACGGCGACTGCTCAAACAGCTAGGGCCATCCCTTCGACCTGCAGTCACAGGCACTTGTCCAAACTACATGTACTACACCTTGAGAAATCCGACAACCAGCACTACAAGTAATCTAGCAGTCACTGTCAGTACGTTCAGCAAACTCACCTATGCCGTCTCCTCTGTACTGATCTTTCGTTGGAGTCGAAATGGCGTAGCCATTGTTGCGACTGAAAATGAGGAGGAAAAGATCAAGACGAAGCTTCTCATACCAGTCCACGTAGTGTCATTGTTAGCATTTCAGACCATGGACAGGGAAACCCTGGTTTGAATCCCAGCTGAGGCAAGTGGGATTTTTTTCTACCTCTGTCGGCTCCTCCCTAGAGTGGGTGTACTATGGGCCCAATGGGGGAGGCTGTTGCCACACAGCCGAGATTCACCCACTTCACAGGTGCGACTTTGTGGGTGCTTCCCTTGGTATATTTTGACAGGAAGTGTGGAATGCAGCCCTGTCACGCAGTCCCAAACCACACAGACCTCCATAGCATCATCATACTATCATTCTCATCTCCATCATCATGTATAATAAAAATTGCCCCAGCTTCCGAGCCCTTCATGGACTCCACCCGTGACCTGGGAGGAACACTACTGGAGCTGGCGAAGAGTTGGGACATTAAAAATAAATAAATAAATAAAAATCACACTGAGCAAAGTCTGTCTGTTCATGCTTAACTTCTTCTTCTGCGTTCCCAGATCATATTTTAAATTTGAAGAGCACAATAACTGTGAAACACTTATAAAGAAAAGTAAGAAACATTCACCAGAAGAAAATGATAGGGCAGTCCAAGACGGCAGCAAAATTGAGAGCAGCATGAGCGTCACCCTCTGAGGCCGCTCCCTCCCCGAAGTAGCAGATCACCACATGACCTTTTTGCTGCATCTTGCAGGCGTATGCAGCTCCTGCCGCTGAGGTTAAATCAAAATTGTGAGTATATATATATATGTGTGTATGGCAGGGCTGGAAAAATGCAGGTATCCATCCGCACTACTTAGGCAAAATTGTCGCGGATGTGGTCATGCCTTTAGAAGCAAGTCGCCCAACTTTCAAGGTTACATGACATTGACACTCTAAGGTCAGTCTGTGAACAAAACATACTTCAAACTATTTTGTGTGTGTGTGTGCACATGTGTGTATCGGTATGTGTTAAGACAAGACACTAGGCTGACATACTCATCAACAGCTGCAATCCTATCATGTGAAAAGCACAACAAAAATATTGAAAATGGAATTTACCTTGGGGCATTTGTGTTGCCAAGGGAGATGAGATAGTCACAAAGTTCAGATCCTTTGAGCCATAGTGCACTGGCATCTGCCTCCCCTTGCCCTTGTCCATCATATTTCCGTAGCACTGGTTCATGAACTCGTCCAGTGTAAAACCACGCCACATCAACACACCTGAAAGTCAAAAACCTATGGATTTTATTTACAGTACAGGAAAGCTCTGTTTCATGGGACTGACAGTGAAAGCAAATGTCATAACTACACTTAGTGTAAGTGTATTACTGTAAAGTCCTTGTTTTTATCAGTAAAGCTTCTTTTGAAACAGATAAGTGCCTATTGAGAGCGTCAGCAGTTGTTTAGAAAGCATGTTCTTGCCAACAGCTCCAAACCACAGTCTTTTGTTGTCTTTTCTCTATCTTATAGAAAGTGTCATTTCAAAATTCTGAGAAAAGCTTTATTTGAATTGTATGTATACCAATGTGTGTGCATGAACATTCATGTATACACAAGTGGGCATCTATAATTTAAAAATGACATGCAAAACTGCAGCCCATCCGTTTCCACCAGATTTGCACCTGTAAAGAGCGATGCTACAATGAGAACTGATTTCTCACCTGCCTCTCTGTACTGGCCAAAGACTATGTCACCGGGGTCAAGGGCAGCGGCTGACCCCATGTGTGTTCCCTCCTCCCCATAGTTTGTCATGTAGAAGGAGATACGACCTTGGCGCTGCGACTCGTACAGCACGCGATCCATTGTGTTGAGGAGAGTCATGTCTTTGTACATCTTCATCACGATATCCTTGTCCAGCTGCACAATGGAATTCAGTGTAGTGACATTTCATACAAGGGATTGACTTGAACAGGGCTTCAAATGGCCCATGATCTGAAAGGAGAAAAAGCGTGTAGCATTCAGTGACAAAGTGGCAAAGCCAGGAGCACACGTCTGCAAATTAGATGCGCTAGGGTTGCGTAGGGGAATGCTCCCCTAGATTTTTGGTGGGGTGCATTTTAAGTGCTTCAGAGGAGGAAACTCTTTTTTTTTTAAAGGAAAATGTTTAGAGTTAGACTAAAATCTGTGCACTTGGGTGTGTCTTGGCATGATTCTTAGTGCTTCACAGTAAGAAACACACTTTTTTTTTCTTTTTTTCTTTTTTTTGGGGCGGGGGGGGGGGTTAGCTATAGGTGGAAAACTACCTGCTTGAAGATATAGTATATAGTATTTGTAAGCAATTAAGACTTTGTTTCATATGAATCATTACAATTATACATCAAATGTACAAACTGTACATGTATGTATTGGTGTCTGACACACAACCTTTAACAAGAAAAAAAAGTTTCCAATCTGCCTACCCTGATTTTTGTACACTTTCTTTCTTTTTTTCCTACTCTAGAAAACTTTGGGTCCACAACTGAAAACAAAAAATTATTTATAAATTTTTTTTATTTTGTTTTGCCAGTTAGCAAACGCCCCTCGAAGCTGAAACATAAACATTGTAATACATACTCCCAAAACTTTGATCAAACTTCACAAGAGCATTAATTATAGCATCTGTAGGAAGCGCACAGTTGTGAGTAAACACTCAAATTTTCTCTCGCTGCACTTAGCAGATCTTTTTTTGTACATACATGTGTGTTTTTTTGTACTTCGGTACAAGTTGGGTTATAGATGCTGTGCACATATTAATCTGAAACATGCTAAACTTGCAGCCTGCAGTCAGTTTACCCTTTTGGGTCTTGCGTTTCATCAATGATCTTCCCTTCTCTGTTGAGCACCCGATACACAGGGACACCCTCCTGCGATTCTGGGTCAATGAATTCAAGTTTGTGCACATAGCGTGACCGTGAGCCTGGGAAACTCGGGCTTGTCTTCAAATCGGGCTGTTGATTGTGATGACTTGGAGACCTGGTGAAGCACATTATTTTACAGTAAGTTACTGGTTGCTGGACAGCTAGGTAGTGTGAAATGTCATTTGTTTTTCATACTGCTCTAATATCTTGTTTTTGTTGTTTTTTCAGTACAAGGGAGAAGTCAAATGATGTGGGGGGAAAACAGGAGGGGCAAGGGAAAGGGGAAGCGAGAAAATGAAATTGAAATAACTTTATTTGAAAATGGTTGAAGTTGAGAGAGAGAGAGAGAGAAAGAGATTGAGCCTGGCCAACTTTCCGACTCGGCAGCCCTTACATGTCCGCACAATTGAAATCTGACTGACAAGCATAAGCGACAGCACACCCTACAGAGGATTCTACACTGGACTTTGGTAACGGGATGCTGTCACCCTATTGAATCCTTGAAAGTAAAACCCTACTCCGAATTCACGTATGCCCTCTGTGTTACAGTGACCCTGCCGAAGTCGGTCAGTCGAAACCATCTAACATAGCTCTCATTACTCACACTAGCCCGATGGAAACAGCACACGGTAGTTTTCTGAATGTTTTCGGCTGTTCTGCAGACAGCGACACGCACAGCCAAGCGTGCAAGACTCAGCATTTTGGATGCAAACAAACAGCAATTCGCAGAGCCAGCAAATCACTTGTGTTTTTTCGTCATCAGTTTTTGTGATTCTATAAATTATTCAGATAGGCATTTACGACAGCTTTACTGGTCTTCAAACCGACTGAAATATATGTCAGTAATTTTAGTTCTCACACATTACACCAAATTTGTTTTTTCTTGTGATTAATTTTGATAAGACTAGTGCTACCGTATTTTTTCTGAGCCTGTCATCATTTTTTTATTTCCCCATTACCGGAAATGACGTTCCCCACATAAGCGTAACTGATGATCCCTCATTCGCAGATGATTCATGATTGACATAGGGGAATCCGTTGCTGCTGCTCCCATTTTCTTCTGCCATTGTGTATTTCTGGTATGTATTATATCGCACTTAGTATATGTTCTGCCCATCATATCTGGAAAGCTGTTACAAACTGCGATTTTGTTCTCCCGATTTGACCCGATGGCCACGCAGTTGTGGATAAAATTTTTACGCTAGTTCCGTGTACGCAGCTGATCTGCCAGTTCACCTTGATTGTCAGTACTGTGCTATTACTCTTAGTCTTGTTTGTGAAAGCCCCGAGTGTATTTACGCGAGTGGTCGGAAAGCGAGAATGAAAACGGTTCCGTGTTTGAATAGCGTTTACAGGATGGCGGAGACAAACAAATGAAAAAGTGGTTGTTGGTATGATGCTATCTGAATTATTCAACAATGAAGATGACTTCAAAGAAGTTTATGAGTTCGTAACCCCTATGCGCTCAGTGGATGCGTGCTGCTAGGTACTGATGACATATCCCAGCTTAAATGGGCCATCGCACACAGGCTCATAAAGAAACATTTCTTTGTGTTTTCTGTTATCAAACTCTTCGTCCATTGTTGGCGTCTACAGTGGACAAGGGAGAAGGTGGAAATCACCAGGACATTTCCGAACACTTTTGTTAAGAAATGGTTCACAGCAAATCAGCCAACAGTGGCACTGGTTTCTCTATTCAATTTTCAGCTAGACACATCCAGACATCACTGGGGTATTACTATTAGAGAGAGATAGCAGGCGTTCGTCGGCTAACATTCTTCGTCGTTTCATGACGTGATTAGGAGCCGAAGACGCGCGCACAAATCTGTAGCATAGCAGCGGCCTTCGTCGGCAGTACGCGTTCGCGACAGAGTGGTGTCCCTTCACTCAATCTGTATGAGTCATTGTTTTTTCAATAAATTGTTTGTACTCGTGCATGCTATCAAGTGTCTTAGACTACATCAACACATTAGTGTTTATCAGCCGGAAGCAAAAGTAAGAGCACACTGAATCGAATACTTTTTGTACCTATCCTGCAAAAAAAATCCCGACATTTCACAGGTTGACGAGAGACAAGGGAGGTCACTTGTGCGATGTTTACCATCATGGTAGATCAAACTTGCCAAAAATGGTACCCATTTCACAGGCCAAAATGTACAAGCGCCGTACCGTTACCGATGCGAAAGATCATATCGGTCAATAAATATGATGTTCAAAACAAAGTAAAACTCAGTTTAAACCTTCAAACCTCTAAGAAAAGACAAGAAATAGCGAACGAACTCATCTTCGGATTTCAGCCTGTTTTTACGACGAAGATACGGATGCTCGTCGGCTCTTCAATATGCGCGCATGCGCAGTCGGCGAAAATTGTGGGGAATCCCGACGAAGGTTGGCCGACGAACGCTTGCTATCTCTCTCTAATATGAAGCAGGGTGGGGTTGGGGTGTTACTGTGTTTACTACTCTTTTTTCGTAACACATTATTATTTCTTTTTTTCCGCAAGTGATTAGTATTAATTTATCATCACAAAATAATTTTTATGTAGATGTTATTATAATTTATATGCATCCTGTTAGTTCAGAATGACCAGTGTCACTGTCATCATCTATCCAGAGTTAGATATTGTCTAACTTCTAGTTGTACTTGTAGGTGTATACTTTTTGTTTGTTTGTTTGTTTTTACTTTTGTTCTAGGCACAGTTTTAGTCATCTACTGAAGTAAAATGAAAAAAAGTTGAGACTCTCACAGTGTCATTGAGATTGAACCAGTGTTCATTATTTCGCACATAGGTCATTATGTGTGTCATTTGAGGCCGGTCCTACTAATTACCGAAAACAACGAAACGATCGAAAACAACTCTTAATACGGATAGAACATGGTTCAAACAGAGAAATAACAACACACAAACGTAATTAACGGTGAAAAAAGTGGCCTCAAAAAAAGCTAAAAGGAAAAAAAGGTGATATTACAGAAAATAACCAGTCCGGACCAGAGTCGCTTCCCTTGGGAGACACGTTCATTTCGTCGTGTTCTCTTGGAGTGCATAAGTACTTTTTTCCTTTAAACTAGTTTAATGCCTCTTTTTCACCTTTAATCGCATTTGTGTGTTGTTATTTCTATGTTTTAACTACGTTCTATGCGTTTTGAGAGTTGTTTTCGGTCGTTTTCGGTAATTAGTAGGACCCATTTGAGGCTGTATGTCACTGTTTTTACTATTTTCACAAAATGACCCTCAGAATTTGATGAAGAGGGTCACTGTGACCCTAAGCTGTAAAAGCTGTAAGGACCACTGTGAACTGAGCAGACATTTTGCTATGCTATGTTTTGCATACAGTACTATTAGTATTACACACAGTATCCAACCAGTTCACTAGATCAGTACAGTGTAGTTTTGTCTGTTTTCTTGCAGATCTGCAGTCATCGGAGCACAGTGGTCTCTGGCAAATTGTATTTGTTCACTTATAAGCATTCGTGAACCTTGGGATCTGCATGACTTTTGTCAGAACAGAATTCATTGGAACCTCACAACAGTGATCACATTAAACTACGCTAATTCAGTAATTGCCCCTGACACCCTGTCAGTCAGATTATCAGCTGCTTTGTTGGCACTTGAAGTTGGAGTGTCAGTTCTTGCTGTGAACTTTGTTGATCATAAACTGGACTACATCTGCCCAGAAGTAGAAGCAGTGAGGGTAGATAGAGAAAACAGAAACATTCTAGTCTGCACTGAGCAACCTGTGTGATTCAGCCTTCACTGACATTTCCTCTCTATGTCCAAAAGGCCAGGCGTAGGGACTTAAAGTGTGGGAATGCCAGTATTTGCCCACCGGCCCTCTCTGTTGAAGCCTGAGGCATTGGATGGCAGTTGGTAAAGTAAACAATAAAACAGCCTTTAAACAGGAACTGTAGCTGGGCGCTGGGCAGGTCAGAGAGCTGTGAGACTGGGTGGGCTGAAACAAGAGAGGCATTTAGTGATTGACAACAGCTGGGGGAAAGCGGAAGATAGATCTATAGATCTGTGAGTGTGATCTGAAGCAGCTGTTGGCAAGGAGAGGGTCAGAACACAGGCATGGCACAGGAACCTGTCCTTGTCAACGTTTATGACATGGTGAGAAATTTGTGTGTGTGTATGAAGTGTAATTTATTACACGTGTATACATGTACTGTGAAATTGTCTTTTATGCATGCTGTAGATAAGAATGTGGCTGGTTTTCCCTCACTGCAAGCCACTTTTGTTTTTGTACTGGGGTATGCTGTGCATGTGTGATTATGTTCCTGGATAAGTTTGAGTTTTGAGGAGAGAGAGAACTATTGTTTTGATTATTAAACTACTATAGTATACTTTGGAACCTGATTTCACATGCTCTGTTATTTTTATCTGAAGAGGAAATATTTCTATTCATGTTAGTCAACACACTGGCACAGTGAACAAGACCTTGTGTTGTACAAGTGTTGATCAATGTGTGTGTGGTACATACATTTGCTTACTGTGGGTCAAGATACCACTACTAGTAAAAGTAGTATAGTACATCTTTATTGCATGGTTTACCAGTTTGGATTTGTGCCCTAAGTTTTTGTGTGTGTGTGTGGCGCGGGGGGGGGGGGGGGGGGGGGTTAATGGGATGTCAGGCACAGTTTGGTTGAAGTAGGTTATGTGTCCAATAAATGTGATCACATACATGTGTCAGTATTTTCTGTTTCAGTACTGGATTAATGAGTACACATCATCACTGGGTCTAGGTGTCTTCCACTCAGGCATAGAAGTCTATGGCACAGGTAGGTCACAGGTGTTTGAGCACAGAAAATAAATTATAACCGATGTGCACTTCACACCCCAAAACTGTTTGCTTCACACTTTCACAGACAGTTCACTCTGTCCACTGTACTTGAACAGCTTGTGTAGACTAGCGGTCTGCTTCATATGTTAGTGTTATATATATATATATATCAAACTATTGTATTCACAGTGACGTTTTACAGCTGATCCCGGCCTGCGTGTCACTGACACCTTTTGGAGATGAGGTCGATAGAAATTATCAAATCACACTAAATCTAAATGTATGTGTACTGCTACCAGGGTATAGCCTATGAACATTTGTACATGTATACATGTATTATTATTGTATGTTATATATGTATTACATGTATTATGTTAACATTGCATGTGGTGATGTACTGCTTTATGTACAAGTTACAACATGTACATTAAGTCTGTATGTGTATGACATTTTCAGAGTATGCCTATGGAGGCCACCCTTTCCCCTTCTCTGGTGTATTTGAGATTGAACCTAGAGATGCCGATGATCTGGGAGAGCAGTTCAAATTCAAGTGAGTGTCTCATGGATAGTGTTGTCCTGTGCCTTCCTACCGGAAATGATGAAGACTTGATTCCACCACTCCAACTCAATTGAAAAAGATATGACTATGAGGTTAAAAACAACCACAAGAAGAACCTTCAGATGGTGCAGTGATGTGCATACTGCTGTGATGTTTGTTTAGGAATTGATGATATTGTCTGCCTCCTTCATACAATTGTAGACTCAGGAGGAGAGTTCCGCAAACTAGGGGGCTGCAGTCTTGAATTGAAGGACCATGTGTCTGCCCAAACACTATCTTTGTTTTGCTTCGTAAGCGACTTGGGTGTCAACTGGCAAGATTATGTTGCCTCACAGTCAGAATACCTTATATTCTCTTGATACATGTATACATATAACAAATTAACATATATATATATATATATATATGCTGCAGATTCACATTTTGACCAGTAATCAGGGTTCATACAGGTCATGGAATCCTGGAAATAGCTTTTCCAGGCCTGGAAAGTCATGGAATTATCTAAAGAGTCATGAAAAGTCATGGAATTTCAGAATTTTATGGAAGCAAATTTGAGCCCAACAGTGAAACGGTCAGCTTGGTGATTACTCGTTGGACTGATTGCCAAAAATACCAACAAACTGCCTTCCCATATAAGGCTATTAACTAACTCTGAACATTGGTCTTGCTGACTGCGGTAACTTGGATAAGCTCATAATTTCTACCCTCGCGTGTGTCAGTGTGAAAGAGGGTAAGGAAGTTGTCATGGAAGACAGGAGAATTGGCATGGAAAAGTCATGGAAAAGTCATGAATTTTTGAGACTGTGAACCTGTATGGACCCTGACTGTAATGTCAGTACATGTATTATTATTGTTCTTGTTACAGACAGACCATCCACTTGGGGTTTACAGATTTCTCACCCGATGATATACGACGCATCACGGAGCAGCTGGGGAAAGAGTTCAGGGGAGACCAGTATCATCTTCTCAACAAAAACTGCAATCACTTTACATCAGCACTCACACAGGTAAAGAGCATGTATTGATGTAGTGTTTTGTTTGTTTCTTTGTTACGGGCTCATTTTGAGAGTTGGTAAGAGAGATGTGTTTGCGGAGGACAAAGTAGCTGTTACTTGATTAGCCTTTCACTGTGCTTTACAGGCATGCCTACCATCATGGAGTAGACATACTTGTCCCAGGAAACGTATAAGATGGACAGACTGTCTCAGAAATACGGATATCTGCTGGGTGTCCTGGAAAAAAAAATGATTGAATCTGCATCACAGTAATCGACCTTGTTATCTCTCTTGGGCGCTACGAGCAAAGTGGCATGACTGCACGGTGGAGCGCTAAAGAAACATAATCTGCACCAGGTCTTTTCGGCAAGATAGCTTCAATTATGCGCAGACGATTTTGATTGTTAAAATCGGTTTCCTTTTAATCTTGTTAAGACAAAACCAAGTCATCTGACTAACCTGTTTGGAATATATTTTGTACAGGATGTAATTTCATGCAGGTGAGCCAACACAGTAATTAAATTTTATGTCTGAAGCTTGGTTGATGTACAGTACATGTAATGCGCTGTATTTTTGGTGTGTTCCTGAAGGTTATGCTGTGTTCTGGATTTCCAAGTTTTGTGTCCCAGGAATGTTAATTGCTGAGTTGGCATGCCAACACTGGTAATCTTTTTACAAACCCTTACCGCAACCCCCATGTTCAGAATAGTAGTTTGATTTTGAATATGGAAAGCTGTTTATAGCAGGCCAAGCTAAGTGTTGCTTCCTGCGTATGGTAAAATTTTATTCAGTGTGCAGTGTGAGACAGAGAGCCATTTGCTGAATGTTTTTTCAGATCCTGTGTGGCAAAGAGCTGCCAAGCTGGGTGAACCGCCTGGCCTACATGAGTTCCTGCATCCCCTTCATCGAGCGCGCCATCCCTAAGGAGTGGTTGACGCCGATGGCGCTACAGAACGTCGTCATGCAAGATTCTCACGCCCAGGAAGGGCAGGTCACAGCACAATCCTCTGCACAGTCGCAGGCACACAGCTCACAGGGCAGGTGACGGACACTTTGACACTTAGGTGATGTTTGTTGACGGCTTTGTGTCTTGAAGGCGATACCAGACTGTGATGGTGCTGAATCATCCTGACACGGAGGCTGGGGGTGTTTCAGCAGGACATACCCCAGATTTGTTCAGCTCCAGTCCCACTTTCAGGTCTCGTGGTCATCGAGGGAGTTTGTCTGTGGTTGCTAACTTTGTTCCTCAAGCAAGGTTGTTTGGCGTACATGGACGCGTGTACTTTGAATCACTGATCATGGGGAACAAGTGGTCGGCCTTCGAGTACAGTACTTGTTGAGTTTGTTGTTGTCTGTTGCCATCATTTGATCAAAACATGACTAGTTGTTGTCCGTACAGGGTGAAATTGTTGTGTCTGACACATTTACACTTACAGAGTTGTTGATCAGTTGAGAATGATGTCTTGCCAGCACTGAAGCTGATGCGGGTAACGTTAGACACGTCAAGCATTGTGTGCCTGTCACTAGGTCGTGTGGAATCCTTCAGGGAGTTTGAACAACCTGCTTAGTCCTCACCAGCTTGAGACGTAACATTTTATTTTTGTAGGGATACCCGGATTGAAGCAAGGCTTACCTTTGGGGTTTGGTTATTTGTTATGTTTTTAGTGTCGGGGTAAACGAGTACAGTGTCAATAGAAATACTTCAAGTGCAGGGCTGAGATTTAGCAAGCCAGGCTAAGGAGCCAGCCGGGCTCCTAACCTGGGAAGTTGAGGTTGCCAGAAAATTTTTCAGGTTGCCAGACCCTTTGATTGAAAACGCGGTCCTATTTTAAATTGTATAACTATTGCAGCTAATAAACAAGAAAACTTTCAACAACAACACTGTTTCATTTTTGTGCACTCTCCTTCTGGCAACAATCTCTGTGTCCAGCTGACTGCTCATGTTTTTTGATCGAATCAAGTTTAAACAAATTTGTGCCGATTACAAAGGGCTGCTGCTGCTGTTTACAGCGCGTGTCAAGAGTCTGTGTACAGGTACGGAATCTCTACCACTGGCGGTAATTTTCATGTCGCCAGCCGGGCGAATAGTACCATAAATCGAGTTCGCCAGACACCATTTTTAGGGGCCATTGGCAAGTTGGCGAGCGTTAAAGCTCAGCGGTGCCAGGTGTCAAGTAAAGTAAATTTAAAAGACATTTTGAGCTGGTGATGGTGGCGGCGTGTGAAGGTACCAGATTTCGAGTGCATTGGCATTAGTTGTAAGAAGCACATCATACTCTGCTGTCAGGTGTGAAAGGGCATATGTACTTTTCAAATGCATTGTGCCTAAGCCTTTTTACCAGATGACAATAGGACTGTTTGGTTTTGTTAAGACATGTGACTTACAAGTTGCGAGGTTGTTACAGTAAGCGAGCGGACACACTTACTTCCTGAAGTCGGGAGCACAGTATGCGCATGGATACATACCCACAGCCTGAAGTCAGGAGCACTTCTGTGTGTGTGTATTTGTTTGGGCACTCATGCTAAAACTAAAAGCAGCTGACAGTTACACTATTGTAGCTGCAACATTTGTCGTGAGTGAAGGGTTATCGTACTCAGGCCTCTTAGTCTTACATTGTAACTTACATGACTTTCAGTTATAGCACCCTCTATTTCATTTTGCTTTGTTTGTGTTCTGGTCATTACTTAGATTAGCGTGCATAGATCTTGCTTTTTTTTGTGTTTGCTTTTCTTTTTTATTTTTAAGGCAGTGGTTTGCTTTCTGTCCTCAGCTGGATAATTTCATGATGTTTGCTAGATTTTTATGCATCCTCATTGTCGTCACCATTTTAACAGCTTCTTATCTATTTTTAAGGATAAGATGCAGGAGAATCTAGTTTTTACATCACATTTGTTGTACATGTATTTACAATTAAGATTTAGAACCTCATTTTTAAAAATGGTTAGTGCACAAGCATGTCCAGGATAAATGTTGAAAGCCTGTAGGTATGTTCATGGTATTATATTTGTAATAATGCATGCCTAGAATTACAGACATGATTTGAAGATAATTACTGTGCTAGTGAAGTGGTCCTTTGCATTTGTCCCATCATCACAGGAAACATGAATTGAACCTTTTCGGTGTGTGTCATGATTTATGGTGATTCTATTCAAATATAATTATGTCCTTCATTAGTGTAGTTGGACGGAGTGGTGTAATGTAGGCATGATTAGGATGAAGCGTTCAGATTAAGTTGATTATGGGTTCTCTTTTAGCATTCATGGTGACAGATAAGACAGTACATCGTTCATTTATTGTGTTATTTATTCATTAGGATCAAGCTGAACAAAAGAATGTACATGTATGATAGTGTGTGTGTATCTTGTGTGTGTGTGTGGGGGGGGGGGGGGGGGGATAAATGGGAAAACTGCATTGGCAGTGTTGTGATGTAACTTCTGTAGTGTGTAGAAAATTCTGATAGTACATCTTGGTCCAAGGACAAAAATGTCCAGATCGGATTTTCTTTCATTTTCTTTGACATATTCAGGCACACACAGGGGCACACTTTCTTCACTTTTCCAAATTGTGTGTTCATTGCAGCCGCTGTAAAAGAGATCAGTTTGGGGAGGGGGGGGGGGGTGTCAGTGGGCTGCAGCTTGGCTTTTTCGGGGGCAGTGCAGATAGTTTGTGCCTCCCTTACCAGTGTTTTGTTTGTGTTGTTTTTTATTTTTGTGTGTGTGTGAGTTTTTTTGGGTTTTTTTTAATGAACAATGATCATGTGAATACACTGGTAATGGTCTCTGTAATGGCTTCTATTGTGTTTGACAGGTTTTCTTTGTTGAATCTGTCAATATTTGATTTTTTTAAATTTTTTTTTAAGGTTTTATTGAATGGAATGGTCAACTTGTATCATTTCAGTCATTGCTTTAGCAATTTCCAATGTACTGTTTACATCCAACCTGTGGTCTGATATGGTCGTGGATTTTGAACTGATAATGTGATGTGCAATGATTTCCAATTTTGTGATGTGTATATGGTTTACTACTAGTCGGTCGTGATGAGGTGTGTATACTGTATAGTGTCATATGTTCTTTTTTTTTCTCTCTTCACAGTTATTTTGTACAAACTTTTAAACAGGGCTGGATGTAATAATTTTCAGAGTGAAACATATATAATGTTGTGTGTTGAAAATATTAAAGTGTTGAATGCGGAACTCGAACCATAAACTCAGATGGGTTCTGCTCACTCTTTGCAAATCAACACAGGCTCTACTGTCTCGTTCATGTCACCGCATGTCCATGCCAGGTATTTCCTTCCCAGAACTCATAAGGCAATTAATACATCCATATGATTTATCTACAGCAGTAGCACTTAGAACGAATTATGCAGTTTTAGCACTGTTGTTTGAAAGGTAGTACATGTACTTAACTCTCCGTAACTCAATAACAGGCAGAGTATAGAGTGTAATATATATGCAAACCTGTTTTTGACGCTAAGTTTGGTGCTACGGCCATCTCATTTCTTCCAACTTGGATTCTCGTAATGGATTGTACTGTACCTACAGGGAGTTTACACACCTGTATGATGGCATCCCCTTTTAGTATCGTCGCAACTGTATGAGGTTGCTGACTTCTCGTTCTAGTTTCTTTCAGCAAAATTGTGTCCAGAGTCTGCTAAAGGGTTATGGTCTGTTTCTTTCTTTGACTTCCTTCACTATGCCATCCCCTGACGCCAATCAGGATGCCAAACTCACTTCATGCTACATGTTGCACAGACAGGTATTCATACGACTAAAGTCCAGTAGTTCCTCTTGCGACTGCCACTGATGAGTTTATCATTCTTGCACAGTCAGTAGCAACATGATCCCAGTATCAGTTTTACTCCCCACATAATTCTGTAAATAAAGTGTGATCTGTACTGGGGGAAGCCAAGACGTGGCAGCCACACAGTCAGTACCAACATGATCCCAGTATCAGTTTTACTCCCCACATAATTCTGTAAATAAAGTGTGATCTGTACTGGGGGAAGCCAAGACGTGGCAGCCACACAGTCAGGTCTGAGACAGCCAAGTTTCTTAGCAAGCCAATTAAGTGAGCAAAACCTGTGATATATGTGTATCTCACTTGTCTGCTTGCAATCAGCACTTAACTCCAGTATGGCACTTGCTTTTGTCAGATTTACCCCATCAATTATCACTACTCAGTTTGACCGCTGCCATGTAAGGTGTGCGACAGCTAGAGAGTGTAGGAGGCACGCCATTGAACTCTGGTCAGCGGCTAGTTTGCTTTTGTGGTAGTTGCTTCCTCACCTCCACACAAATAGTTTATTTCAGTATTTGGGTACTTGCTTGCAGATACTTCGCTTTTAGTGGAACTCTCCTTGAACAAGCACGCACACGTCTGTTCATAAACATTCATCAACCTTCGTTCATTCACATTCGCGACTCTTCAAAACTGCTGATTCACTTGTTTGGTCCACTGTCGATATCACTGATGCAGATTTCAGGGGCTAATCGTTTATCTCAGAAATACATGTAGTTCAACAGAGGCATCAAACGTGGTGTGCATTTATGATCATAGGATATCAAGTGTCATGTCTTGAGTGTGTACAGTGTATGTGGTGTACAGAATGTGGAACCAACTTACGTATATATATACATATGTACATATTGTGTATTTTTTATTTTACCGAGTACTGTGCATTTGTTCTGTAAAAGTGCTTGCAAGAGAAGTCTGTACTCAACAGTTTCGTTCTTTGTAAATATATGTGGGGTGACTGACTGGTTATCTTGTGACTTGTACAATGTCTGTATATTGTTTTGAACCTTACATGAAGTGTCAGATTGGTTTAATGTTGTACAATAGTTAGGAGTTTGATGTTATCTTGCCTTGGGATATGAATCTCTTCATTGATATTACTTTTCAATACTATGATAATCAGGAAAAGAAAAATATGCAATAAAATATTGTTGCTCACACGTCTCTTGTGCCTGCACTGTGAGAGTATAGTGGATGTTTGGCAGTGCCGTGTGGTAGTTTTGTATACTAGACAGTCATAGAGACACCATGGGAAACACAAGGTCTAGAGTAAGTTTGTCATCATTCAGTGACCTGTGCTCCTTCATTATTGGTACACTGGAATGCAGATTTAGGGGTTTGCCAGTCCGACTTATGATTCAGACTCCATCTTGAGTAATGATTGCATTTACCTTGTTCTCTGTAATCAGCTGGCGTGTCATCCTCAACAAATCATCTGCAGTTTTGGGAATTTTACCCAGAATGATTGCAAACCTCACTACAGTAGAACCTCTTTTGGGCGGCCACCCCTTTGGGAGACCACCTGCCTGTGCAGACCAATGTTACAATGATACTGGGTTGCACTTCTTCACTGTCTGAAGCTTCTTTTGGGTGACCACCTCTCTTTTAAGACCACTCTTGTCTGGCCATAGGGGTGGTCGCCCAAAAGAAGTTGTACTGTACCATGCACTACTGTCAAAAGCGAAAGTCGCGACCGGAAGTCAAGTACGCTTGATCATGTGATCAAGAAATCACATGACGGCAGTTGTAAAATGGCGGCCGCGTCGGCTGCTGTTGAGCTGACTCCGGCGACTGTCCAAGAACACCTGTACAAAGTGCTTGTCATTGGAGAGTTTGGAGTGGGTGAGTACCTGCAACGTGTTATAATACGTATGCGTCTCCTGCTGCTTTGTTTACTGTAGGAATGTACTCTGTTTCCACAGGGGCGAGTCGATGTGAAACGAGCAGTTTTTCGCCGGTGGACCGGACGAAACAGACGGTCTGTTTATTTACTACGAACCGTTTGATGCAGGGCTCAGGATATCGCAGGACTGCAGCGTTTTCTGTTTTTCTCTTGAACATCAGCAACGTCCCAATTTTTTTTTTTCATTAAAAAATAACAGAGTTTGGGCTTGTGAGCAAACAGTCAAATGTGCAAATACGGACACACTGCATATTCTTTATGTCTGAGTCACCCAGGATTCTCGATTCCGGCGATAATTTCCAGGTTATCAGTACTATTTTAGGTCAGTTGAGGGCGATTTCAGGTAATCAGTTGCAGGTCAGAATGGTGGTATCTTAAAGTGATACATAACTGCCACCGTGTTCTGGTACGTCTCCGCCACAAAGTAAACTTGGCACCTAATTCTTTTGTCAACAGAAGTTTTCATGTTGAACAAATAATAATGAAAAGTTAAACCAGCTGTAATAAATAAAATACTGAGAGAAAAATTGTCAAATGCTAAATGCACAGTTTTTGTGTTTTTTTTTTTTAAAGATTTAGTCCGTGATATGTACTTAGCAAATTGCAGTACATAACTCAAGTGTCAAACATGACATAAACTTTTAGATAAAATAGCTAATAATTATGTTTACCATGTGGGAGGTGTGTGGGTGTACATGGAGAAGGTGGGTAGGCCTCAGACGTTTCCACCTGTTGGTGCATTTCCACCTTTGGCTAAAAATTGTCCTCCCCTCTAAAAGTGTTTCCTCCTCAGAAGCACTGAATCATGCCAGAACACACCAAATTGCACAGATTTTGTTCTGGAACTTTTCCTCAATAACACAAAAACTGTCTCCTCCTCTGAAGCACTTAAAATCATGCCAAAATGAACCAAATTGCACAGATATTGATATTAATATTAATAATGAGTATTGTATAGGTGCTTTACCCAATTTCATGAATTGGCTCAAAGCGCCACAAACTGAACCCAACACGCACGCTCACGTGAATCACACGCATTCTCTCACACACTGAACATAAACACATTACAATCATGTGGTGTGAAGGGTCAGCTCTATTTAAATTTTGGAAATTTAGATTTGCATTTATTTTTCAAATTTGGTGGGCTGAACATATTAGTGTAATAAACCGGCCCCCGTAGTGTAGTGGTTAGCACTTCGGACTATGGACCGGGAGACCCGGGTTCGAGTCCCAGCCGAGACAAGCGGGATTTTTCCTACCTAGGTCGGCTCCTACCCAGAGCGGGTGTGCTATGGGCCCAATGGGGAGGCTGTTGCCACACAGCCGAGCTTCACCCACTTCACGGGTGCGACTTTGGGGGTGCTTCCCTTTGTATGACACGTCTTATGATGTGGATGATTACACGGCCGGCACCGCAGGTGCCGTAGTTCCCGGGCCTGGTTAATGCCGGGATATTTATGACAGGAAGCGTGGAATGCGGCCCTGTCCCGCAGTCCCAAACCACACGGACCTCCATAGCATCATCTTACCATCATCCTCATCTCCATCATCATGCATAATGAAAATTGCCCCAACTTCCGAGCCCTCCGTGGCTTCCACCCATTACCAGGGAGGAACACCACTGGAGCTGGCAAAGAGTTGAGGCAGCAAAAAAAAAAAAAAAAAAAAAATTAGTGTAATAAAAAAAGACAAATCTGGGGAGCATGCCCCTGGACGTCCCTCGCCCAAAGCAAATGGTTTGCAGATGTGCGCTCGTGGTTTTGCCACTTAAAGGCTTGTCACTAAATGCTGCACACTTTTCCTCCTTCTGGATCATAGACCAGTTTAAGTCCTGCTACGTATAAGTTGACAGTTTGGGATACTGTATCATTTCTTGTATGATTTACTGTATAATGTACTGGTGTCAGTGATTCATAATAATAATAATAATTGCATTAATACAGGCGCTTTATCCCAAATATTTTGGCTCAAAGCGCCGCGAGCTAAACCCAACACGCACGCTCACGTGAATCACACGCATTCTCTCACACACAGGACATAAACGTATTACAATCACGTGGTGCGAAGGGTCAGCTCAGCTATTTAAATTTCGGAATTTAGATATGCATTTATTTTTCAAACTTGGTGGGCTGAAAATTTCCAAAGCAGAGGGGGAGGAAGCCGGAGTACCCGGAGAGAACCCCCGACGATCGGCCCGAATGAACGGTGCCACATACGAGAAGGAAAAATTCTTTGCCCCGAGTGTGGCTCGAACCCCTGACCTCTCGCATTGGTGACAAGTCTCTTAACCACTAGACCACCGACCGCCCCATGGAGATTCATGGAGATGCTCATTGTTTTCCTATCAAATTACCAGCATTAGAACGTAGATAGGCTTTGTGTCTAACTGTATCAGGGCCAGTGATATTGCAACCCCACAGCAGCTGACTGCTGACTTTGTAATGAGCACCTCAGGCCATATTGAGCTGGAGGATATAACACATATTTAGATGAGTATCTGTAAGCTGTACATTTGTCAGAGGACTAAAGCTTGGCGGTCAGTCATCTCAGGTTGGAAAGTGGGATCTTGAGAAGAGAGAAGAGTGTACATTTTATTTGCAATGAAAATTCAAGGTCTAAACACCCTGTTTATTTTGTGTGCAGGTAAAACTTCAGTTATAAGAAGATACACTGAAGGTGAGGCAAGATTTATCCTGTGTGTGTGTGTGTGTGTGTGTGTGTGTGTGTTGTGTGTGTGTGTGTGTGTGTGTTGTGTGTGTGTGTGTGTGCGTGCGTGTGTATGATTGGCGATTCATGACAAAATTCAATCTTTTCGCAAAATTTCTGTTTTTCCACAACAAAACCTCTTTTGTCGTGGGAAAAATGTCAATTTTTTTTCGCAAAAACAAGTCATGAAAAAATGGTATGCATTTTTTCTCCATAAAGTTGATGGCTGTTTTTTCGCAAAAAAAACAAAACCAAACAAACAAAAAACCTACCCCACACAGACATACATGTACAAGTATGTGTGTGTTTATACTCCCAGACAGCTCAGATGCATATAATGGTCACCGATTTATTACATGTAGTAAACTATGACAGTCACTGACTTTTTTTAATATTCACCAGTGAAAGTTGACGGTTTTGGTGATATCTTGGTGTGTTTGTTTTGTGTAGGTTATTTCTCCCCAAATTACAAACTGACAATAGGAGTGGACTTTGCGCTGAAGAGCTTAGACTGGAATGATACGACTAAAGTCAATTTGCAGTTATGGTGGGTATTGCGTGTGCTTTCTTCAGCTTACCCAGTATTGCTGTCAGTAATTCAGGGATGTCACTGGAGCTTGAAACCTATAGGACAAATGTCCTGGAAGGTGGCAGATGAATAGGACCGTTGTCCTGAACTGGAACGAAACAATAGGACATTCTGGCGCACGACCATAAAGCATTGTAAAGCAGGAACCACATAAACACAAGCTCCCCGAGTAGCGCAAGGCGGCAGCCCTCACTCGGAAAAATGTCACTAGTTTGTCTGCGATCAACAGAAACACAATCAGACATATGACCTCCTCTTGAAATAAACAATCGGACATCTGTCCTGCTGGACATTTTTTTCATCGGACATTTGGCCAAGTCTATCGGTCATAGTCCTGTGTCCGGGCACCAGTGACATCCCTGGTAATTTAATTGAATCTTAATTTACATACTTACCTTTTTTTCAAACCTCAGGGCTTAACATTTTTCACCATTTTGGGGATTCCCTCCCCTTGACTAAAACTTGTCCTCCCTTAAAAAAAAAAGAAAAAAAAAAAGAGGATTTCTATAGCGCCTAATCTCCGGAGCCGGGGCTCTAGGCGCTTTACAAATGTATACAAAAGGTGATAAATAAACACATAACTGAGTAATAGATAAATAATCAACTAAATAAATACGAATAAAAAGCGTACATACATAGATACATACACTACATACATATAGTCAGACATACAGTCAGTCATACAAACAAGCACTGACACCTACATACATACCAACATCCGATACACACCTACATCCATCATACACACTGAAAAGACAAAAAAAAGAGTATTTCCTCCTCAGAAGCACACAACTCATGCCAAAACACACCACATTGCTCAGATTTTAGTCTAATTCTAACACTTTTCCACCAGATAAAGGTTTCCTCCTCTGAAGCACATAAAATCATGCCACCAGAACGCACCAAACTGCACTGATTTTAGTATGTTTTTTTCAAGAAAAAAATTCTGAGGGAGCATGCCCTGGGACACCCCCTAGTCTAACGCATCAGCTTTGCAGACACACTTGTGGCCTTGTCACTTAGTCACTAAATCTACACGCATTTCCTCCTTTCCTTCTTTTGGATCATGGAGCATTTTAAACCCTGAAACCTACATGTACATCATATCATATGAGTAAAGCTGTTAACTGTTTAAGTGATAACAAGTAAACATTTTTGATACCCTCTCAGTTACAGCAGTAAGACTTTAGTCAAGCAAGTGGACAATTTGGGGAGGTGGAAAGATATGACCTCAGCATGTAGATCAAGTAGTGGAATGATTTACATGAATAATAATTCATGCTTGACATACAGGGAAGATCAGGATAATGTGTTTGAAGATCATATCACAAAGTTCACAAAGTGCTATATATATATACTTGTGTAGCCATCGTAAACATCCCATTATGTACATATATATACAGTTTCACTCTTCCCATATGCAGTTGAAATCAAGATAAGATATCTTGGAATGACTATTGTTAGTGTAGTAGAATTGCTGAATGATCATGATGACTATTGTTTGTGTCTGGTACATGTGGTTTATTTGTTTTCAGGGACATTGCCGGTCATGAAAGATTTGGACACATGACACGAGTGTATTACAAATATGCGTAAGGCAGTAATTGTATAATTTCTTTCTACACACACATCGGCACAATCCACAGCAGTACAACACAACCACACCAGTAAATTTTGTAAGAGAAGATTTCTGGTGTGCAGTCCAATTTTAAGGATTATTGTGATAAGCATTTCATATTCACAGAAATTCTGCCTGGAAGCCATTGATACAGCTACCCATTACAACTACCCATCAATTCCAGTTTATAACACTTGCAAGTGCTATGAAAATTGCAAACAGAAGGGCAGTTTGAATGTATCGCTGTCTATACATTGGCTGAAATGTGTTACTCTCTGTTTGCAGGATCGCTGCCATTGTTGTGTTTGATTTATCCAGGCAAGTCAATTTTATTTTCTATTTTTGTGTTATCTTTTGTTTTCCGCAATGTTCTTACCTTTGCTTTGAACTTTGAACTAAGCACTGTATCAGGTCCTAGATATATATCACCCAAAATAGATTTAGCTGAACTGAACACACCTAAATAGCTGAGCTGACCTTTCCCACCACGTGATTGTAATGTGTTCGTGTCCAGTGTTTGAGAGAATGCATGTGATTCACATGAGCGTGCGTGTTGGGTTCAGCTTGTGGCGCTTTGAGCCAAATCAAGAAACTGGGTACAGCACCCACACAAAACGCAGTCATTGTTATTATTATTATTATTATTTTAATTCACAAGTGGCCTGTAATATTTATTCCATACATTGTTTGTTGTTTCAGGCCTGCAACCTTTGACGCAGTATTGAAGGCAAGTGATCACATTATTACATCACAGTTGCACCCTGTCCTTGACTTTCAGTAGCGTGTGGTTTATTTCAACTCCCTAAAAATCGCATGATGTCAGGCGCTGTGGCAAGGCAGGCAAAAAAGTCATCTCCATAATCATACAATATAATTGACCAAAAGTATATTTGAGAATAGCATAGTATGACATGCATTGTACAATTCACCTAAGCTATTCTTAAAATCTTGTCATGCCCAAATTCCACCATGACCGCAATTTTAAAGATGTTAAAGATCCAATTCCTTACGAGAGGGGCCGCAGAATGGAAAACAATCACACACTATGCATGCAGGAAAAAAGACCCCAAAAAATGAAAAGAATGGCGCTGTGCAGTGGTGATGCACTCCCCCCGAGGGGAAGTTCCCTTACTCCGGTGTTGGACTACAAGTTATACCAATAACCAGTGACGTTAAAATAATTTTGCATTCCTTAAATGCCTAGGCTGATGCATCGTTGTACATGTACATGTACTGCCATCGAGTGAATGAACACTTGCATTATTGTAAACATGCTGTTTCACTTTGCAGTGGCTTGATGATGTGAATTCCAAGGTGATGTTGTCTAATGAACAACCAGTGCCTGTATTACTGCTGGCGAACAAGGTACAGGAAGACTTTACACATACTAATGCTACTGTTATGGGGTATTACATACAGACAATTCTGTTTTACAACAATTGCACTTGACTATGCCCGTGATCTCAAAATTGTTTTAGAGAGTAGTAGACCTCCAAATGAAGCACGCTGACATTTGATGGCCATTGAAACAATGAAAACTCATCCTCCTCATCATCTCCGTGCGTAATAAAAATTGTCCCAGCTTCCGAACCCTCTGTGGATTCCATCCATGACCTGGGAGGATTGACCTGGCAAAAACAAAACAAAACAAACAAAAAAAAAACAACAAAAAAACAAACAAACATAGGATGCCTCAGTATTATGGAATGATATTATGTAGTGCTTTGTGTTTCAGTGTGATATAGAAGAAGTCAGCATAGAACAGGAACGGATAGACAGCTTCTGCAAGGAGCACAACTTTATAGGATGGTTTCCCACGTCAGCAAAAACAAACATGAACATTGGTAAGTACAGAACATTTTATGCCCTTATATCTGAATGTAACATTTCTGTGTGTGTGTGTGTGTGTGTGTGTGTGTGTGTGTGTGTGCTTCTAATGAGGGCTTTTCAGCTGAAAACTTGAACTTAGTAAATGTATTTCGACTTGCACTTAGCGTGTTTCAATTTGTTTTTGTAATCTTAGCAGAACGCCAAAGGTCATTTCACAAACTCATCATCCACAGAATTTGTTTCTGTTTACAGACGAAGCGATGAATTTCCTCGTGGAACACATCCTGTCCCTTCCCAGTGAAATCCAGCAGCCTGGCCCCGATCCCCAGTCAATGCCCGGCTCTATTGTGTCGTCCCTGGAAACCTCGTACACTCGCGGCCTTGACAGTTCTTCCAGCAGCAGTGAGAGAAGGCCGTGCTGCACTTGACTCTGACTCCTGACGTCCATTATGAAATACTCTATCATAGTCTTCCAGCGGAAGTAGTTTGGGTTGTGTTCATCTAATGAACCTGCTTTCTGGTGTGTTTGCGTGTGGGAGTGACACCACCAGCATGGTTTGGATTCTCCGAAACTGTGGGGCAACCACCTAAGCATTGCTCCCTACTATTTGTGTCTGACTAAATCAAAGAGATTTTCAGAGCCCATAGTTTAGCACCAGGCAACAGTACTTTACCGCAGGTGAAAATGCACATAACAAAGCAGTCCACAAACTCATGTAGGAGTGCGTTTTCAGTACCGGTAGTACATTGAGAACATGAGAGGTCATTTGTGAGAGACGGGGACAGTGCATGTGCCTGTGTGAAAGCCAACCTGAAGGTCAGCCCCACTTAGAGCACAATTAGGAATTGAGGAAGAGCTGCTTGCTTCCACTGTAGCTCTGGGGAATTCAACATTTGCCTGTAGAAGTCACTGCTTTGTTTTGTACTGTGAAGCAAGAATGGGCAAAAGTGTGTTTGGTTCAGTCACTGGATAGTATCCTCAGCAAGTTGTTAACTCAATCGCTACTGATTACTATGATCCCAGTGATTGCACGCAAAGTGCTACGATCCCAGTTTTCCCCCCTTTTTTTTTTCTTTTTTTTTTTTTAGCACAAGAGAACCAGGATCGTGGTGATTAGCAGGTCATGAGTGTCAGTCTGTGGATAATATCCAATTTGACTGGAGTGGACTCTGTTTATTTGGGTTTCTGTTTGGGTAATAGAAAGGGGGGTGGGGGGGGGGGTATGGGGAAAGTGGGTTGTGTCACTTTACCTATCTACTTTTGCAGTTCAAAGGGCTATACAGAATGCTCTTGAAATTTTTAACAGTATTGCAATTATGTGTTAATAACATTGGCTAAAAAGTTCAATCAACGGTGTAATATTGTATGTTTTTTTTTTTTCCCTAACCCATACAAACGGCCAGTATGCTGAGGAATGCAAGGGAAAAAATTGCTCAGTAGCGAGTGAGTTTAGCAGTTCAAGAACCGCATGTAGACTGCCGTGTGACTTTAATGACATTTGCTTCATGTTAGAACGCTTGATCAGGAGACCTATAGTGTAGGTTTTGCCCGTTCTAATGCTTGACTATGGGTCTCCTGATCATGCGTTCTAACGAGCATTTGCCTCGCCTGGTGTTAGGGTGGTGGTGGTGGTGGTGGAGATGTTGGAGTGGAGGGGGGATGGGGAGGATTGTACCCAGTGTGTTGTTGTGACTGATTTACTTGCAAGTGCAAAAGAGAGAAGCTGAAGGCTTGGTGCTGCTGTCTCTATATATACATACATGTGTGAATATGAAATTTGAGTTGCGCGATTTTCATGCAAAATGACACTCTATCATTACTTGAAAAAAAGGCCTAAGCAAATATTAAATCCATGGACTAGAAGCCCTTTTTTCTCAGATAATAGGGGAGCCGGGGTGGTCGAATGGTAGAGCGTTGGACTTCTAATGCTCAGGTCGTGAGTTCGATCCCAGCTGGGGCCAAATATCTGTGCTGGCTTTTTCATCATTGCCCCGTCTTTGATATCACCCTATGTGGTGGAAAAGGACGTTAAACCCCCAAACCCCCATCCTCCCAGATAATAGCACTGGTGCTGTATATAAAATCTTTATTAGTGGAAACATAGTCCTATCATGACATGCAATATTGGAGAAGCATTATTTACTGTTTAAGCAACTTGTGTGGATGTGGAACTGAATTTATCTCGCGCTTACAAGAGCTTCTATTTTGTTTTGTAACTTACACGCAGCAGCAAAAAATATGTGTGTTTCCCCATCTAGTCACATCATAACTTTAGTCTACCTGTACTTGCCCGGAACTCCAGATATTATTTTCTTTCTAATAGAAAGGTGTGTTATGGCAAGAGTCCTTTTTCAGTGTAACTTTTTTTATTAAAGAGTTTTAACTTTGGTTGTCACTTAAGCCCCTTTTCCATGACCGACGTACATCGTCCGACAATCGGCCAACTTCGCGTCCCAGCTGAAAATCGTCCATGGAAAAGGAGTTGGCAGACATCGGCCGAAGCGTCGGTGAGAGTAGAGCGGCGCTCTACTCTGGGCGAGACGGTGACCTTGTCGGCGGAAATCCAAGCGATCTGATTGGCCGCTAGCATAGCGGCCTTGATCCGGAAACCAGAAACTTTGAAGATGACGGCTAGCAGTGTTCAGCCTCAACTTTCAGCGGCTAAAGTCATCGAAATAATCGATTTGATTCACGACCGGCCATACTTGTGGGAAGTACGAAAAGGGAGTCGGCGAGCGCGCGTTTCCATGGCAGATTTTAGTTGCCCGACAATCGGCCTATGTCTGTCGACGTACGTCACCCATGGAAAAGCCGCTTTACTGCCTATGTCTGAGACAAAATCAGTCTTGCTGTGGTTTATGGTTAGAACATAGTAGAAAGTACACATCTTTATGGAAACCTATACAACATCCCTGATGCAATCATTTTGGGGGCTCCCACCATACTGGTCTCCCTCAGAAAGTTAAGTGAGCGTCAGAAACCTGATTAATGCAATATGTGTGGACCCCCCCCCCCCCCCCCCCCCCGAGATCTCTTTAGTCTGATGGTTACGTATAATTAAGGAAGATCTCCATACCTTTGTTCGTGCAGTGAAGCTTAGCGTTGATATTGCACCTTAAAAAATCTGTATGATATTGATTTCCCATGCCAGCTTTACTGAATGTACCTACGCATCGCTGTTCTGAAAGTATTTTAATGTTTTTATTGTGGTTTCCATCAGTTTGACACAAAAATATGTCCATCTTCGTGTCATTTTGCAATCAGTATCATGCAATCAGTATCATACAGCCGTTGATACCAGATATTATTTATTGTGCAAACAAATATGTATACAGTATAAATTAAGAAATAGGTATTTTGAATTTTCTTTTGTGATAGAATATTTACCATTTTCTTTGGTCAGAAGCAAGCAGATACTGTGGTCACATTTCTCTGATTGTGAAAAATGTACATTTTACAACATACAGCTATATGTATGTTTCACTACAGAGTAGTATAATAAAGTGATAAATATTGAGTCATGTTCTTTTTCTCATCAGTGGTGTTTTGTTTATTTAGTTTGATAGACAAGACGATGAACTGGTTTCTTGCTCTAAGTGCCCGTGCATACTAATAGTGTGTGGATTATGAGGCTGGTTTCTTGCTCCAAGTGTCTGTGCATACTAATAGTGTGTGGATTATGAGGCTGGTTTCTTGCTCCAAGTGTCTGTGCATACTAATAGTGTGTGGATTATGAGGCTGGTTTCTTGCTCCAAGTGTCTGTGCATACTAATAGTGTGTGGATTATGAGGCTGGTTTCTTGCTCCAAGTGTCTGTGCATACTAATAGTGTGTGGATTATGAGGCTGGTTTCTTGCTCCAAGTGTCTGTGCATACTAATAGTGTGTGGATTATGAGGCTGGTTTCTTGCTCCAAGTGTCTGTGCATACTAATAGTGTGTGGATTATGAGGCTGGTTTCTTGCTCCAAGTGTCTGTGCATACTAATAGTGTGTGGATTATGAGGCTGGTTTCTTGCTCCAAGTGTCTGTGCATACTAATAGTGTGGATTATGAGGCTGGTTTCTTGCTCCAAGTGTCTGTGCATACTAATAGTGTGTGGATTATGAGGCTGGTTTCTTGCTCCAAGTGTCTGTGCATACTAATAGTGTGTGGATTATGAGGCTGGTTTCTTGCTCCAAGTGTCTGTGCATACTAATAGTGTGTGGATTATGAGGCTGGTTTCTTGCTCCAAGTGTCTGTGCATACTAATAGTGTGTGGATTATGAGGCTGGTTTCTTGCTCCAAGTGTCTGTGCATACTAATAGTGTGTGGATTATGAGGCTGGTTTCTTGCTCCAAGTGTCTGTGCATACTAATAGTGTGTGGATTATGAGGCTGGTTTCTTGCTCCAAGTGTCTGTGCATACTAATAGTGTGCGGATTATGAGGCTGGTTTCTTGCTCTAAGTGTCTGTGCATACTAATGATGTGTGGATTATGAGGCGTTTTTTCCAAATTGCTTGGCTCAAAGCGACATGAGCTGAACACAGCAGACACACACATGTGAATCACATGCATTTTCTCACATACTGGACATAAACACATTTCAGCCACATTGTGCGAGCGGCCATCTCAGCTACTTGGCTTTTGGAATTTAGATGCATTTCTTTTGAGGGCTGAACAATTTCAAAGTAGAGGTGTAGGCGCTCGGAGTACCCAGAGAGAACCCCCTCAATGGTCGGACTGAATGAACAGTGCCACCTACTTCAGCTGAAATATTCTTTGTTCCATGTGGGACGCGAACCCTCAACCTCTCGCGCTGGTGGCAGGAAATGGTACCTCTACGCCACTGACTGCACGCAAATGCACTAACACACACACACACACTCTCACACACCGAGTTTTGCTTTGTACACAAAGCTTACAGCTGAAAAAAAAAAGGTACACGTACAAAGGAAAATCATTTTGACTGGATTTGATTCAAGTCAATTTACTTGAGGCAATAAAGACTCACATACAGTATACATGCAGACGTAAATAAGATGTGACGCAGAAAATGACTGCGTCAGTACATGAAACGAGAATTATGAGAATGTTACTTTGATTTCTGATTTTTGTTTTAAAAAATATCAGTATACATCTGTGTGTTAAAGTGATACATGTATACATACATGTCTGTCAGATCATTACATTCGCTGACAGAAAGCAAGCCATAAAATGTTTTTAACCCCCCCCCCTCCCCCCCCGAAAAAAAAAAAAATTGCATTGAAACAAGGTTTCCAGATCCACAAACTAAGCAAAATATTGCACCAACAAATAATTGAAAAAAATGACGACGACAACAAAAAACCCATATAAAAACAAAGAAACCCAAAACAAAGAATTACAATATACAATAGGTGTATACAATATCATTCCAAGCAACCTTGTAAACACTATTAACAGGTCAAATGTGAAAAATCCTGTGGTGCAAAATTTGTGGTACATGTACATCACTACATGATAAAAATATGTACTTTTTTTGTTTTTGTCCACAGTTTGTCTGGAATGCACAGTTACAATGACTGATATGAAAATTTCTGAAAATTATAGTGGCATTCTGCACACACAAAAGTGAGGCAGAGGTGAGAGAGAGAGAGAGCGACAAAAAAAGAGAGTGAGAGAGAAAGGAGGAAGGGGGGTGACATCAACACATTTGACTGTGATTTTTAGCGATAAGGAAAAAAGGCCGAAAGTAAAATAATGATTCTGTAAAGTCACCAGTCATCAAGGAAGTCGAATCCTGTTTTTGGAATGTCCAGGCTTGAGGTGGAACCCTGAAACACAAAACAGCCCAAAATATGTGATGAATGACAGACGATCAGAAATTAAGAATACATTAGAAGTTTCATAGCCTACAAAGTGTGTACATGTGTGTGTGTGTGTGTATGTGTGTGTGTAAAGTATATATACATATATATATGTGTGTGTGTGTGTGTGTTCGTGTGTGTACATGTACACGGTTTTGTGCACATCTTGACATTTTGTAACCAGCACATGAAATCACCGGGGTGTTTGTACAAAAAGTTTCAGACCTATTTGTATTACCATGCAACTTCGTATTGTAGACAAACATTATATACTGGGATAACACACACTGACACAACGCATGGAGAAAAAAATACAAACAAACAAAGCGTATCACAGAAAGAACACGGTAAAACAGAAAGCCAAGATACGTACGGTGACGGCCTTGTCTGTAGACACACTGATCCCAGCTCCGTCCTTCACCACATACAACACCTCTTCTGTCTCCATCGCCTTGACAACAGCTTCAGACGGCTTCAGCAGCTGGGTCATGTGATCTGGTGTGCTCTCAACCGATTCATTACCACCTCTGCCACCACCGCGATCCATCACCATAGCAACAGGTTCAGATACTGGTGGCTGCCAGTCTTCAGCTGACTTGTTCGATCTTGAATCTGACGATGGGGCACGTGTGTGACCGGTGGCCACTCTTGACGATGGGACGCTGGCGTCAGTGGTTGTCTGCCCAACAAAGTTAGACCACTCTGCTTCTGACTCCAAGGCGGGGTTGGAGAATGCGTTTCTTCCTTCCTCCTGAACCTCAGCGATGAGAAGCTGGTGTCCTGTGTCCTCCGTTGTCTTTCCCTTGCCCTCCTTTTTAAAGCTTCCAGAACGAAGAATCTTCTTAGGTGAGGGTGACTTGCGTCCCTTGGATGACTTCCCCTTTGGAGCGTGCACATCAGCTTCAAGTTCTATGTCACCCTGACCTTGGGCTGATGATTTTTCTTCTTGAATTTCTGCATCAGTTGCTGGAGTGGTGGTGTGAGATGGGCTGGCGGTGGGGGACAAGTTTTCACAGCTGCCTTCAAACGCAGGGTTCACTTCTTCACAGGGGCTCTCCACTGGGCTGGCTGCGTGAGTCGGGGTTTGAACAGGGGTCACAGGCTCGGTGGTGCGTTCTGCATACTCTGTTAAGACTACCTGTGTCCAAGTGTTGGCACTGGACAGGAATGGTCGCTGACAAGGGTTGACTGGCGGTTGTTCATGCTCCTCTGATTCTGACTTGCGACCCTTGGTAAGCGGCTTGGCGAGGTTTTCAGGTTCAAAGTCAAGAAGCGTGAGATCCTGCTGGCTCTGTGTGGAGAAAAAGGTTATTTACAGAGTGAAAAAACCCTGAAGGAACGAGCTGTCAAATTAGAAGGCGAACACCAGTGGAGACTGTGATATTTAAAACACATTTCAAACATATCTAGATCATAAAAAGGAAATCAAGAAACTAAACCAACTGAAAAAAAAAAAAGTAAACAGAAGAGGGTGACCGGTGAGTGGGTGGGGCTCATTTCTGGATTTACGAAGAAGCTTAAAACAAACTAAACCTTTGACTTCCATGAGAATGGCCCAGAGTGTTCATCTCGCCATGTCCATATCTGGAATAAAAAGTGAACACACAGGTAAATGTGAACAATGAAGTTTCGGAAGAACAAGAGGTGATTTGATGCAAATGTTTATGATTTTTAATGGTGTGGACAACATTAACAGATCTTATTTCTTTGAACTAACAACCTTATCGAGCACAAGAAGCAGCAGTAGCAAAGCTTAAGGCACTGCCAAACTATTTTATGAAAGCATGTCTTTTCTAACAAAGCAGCACCCTGATGGAAAGCATTGCCACCTCATGTAAAATGTGCACCAACACTAAGCAGTTTCAAAAAGCTTGATGGGGAACCCCGACTTTCCAGATTGTACTATATATATGATGAGTAGCCTTAAATTTTGAACCCGCACTTCATTATTGCAAACCCTTTCCATCAGCTGTACCATGGGACATCTAAGTAGTCGCTATACCTATACCAAATGTGCACACAGGATTGACACAGAATCCAGGAGTCTATAGTCTGATGTGGGACATGCTTCATGATTAGACACCTGAGCAAACCAGGACAGGGTCTAAGAACACCTGGGCACAACCAGGAAAGCTCACATCATTTTCATCCACGATGATCTTTTCCCCTGATGGTAGTTTCAGTGTTGGCCAACAGGGCGGGACCCCATCACTTTCGTCGTCTGCACACGGTGGCTGCACTTCGCGGATATAATCTGGCACACACAAGTCATCCAGAAGTTCTTCTTGCTGTTCAGGCGTGTATTCATCCCATTTGTTGCCCAAATATTTTATCAAAGATTTTTCTTGGGCAGCTATTTGCCTAGAAATGTGAGATAAACTGGAAAAATATGACAAAGCTTTCAGTTCGTCCATCTTGATTTGGTACTGCTGCGAGCTTGCGCAGAATTTGTAAACAGTGTCATTTCCGCTTCCTGTGACAAAATGGAGCGAGTTTCAAGAGCACTGTGCTGTTGATTTTTGAGTTGATTCTGAGAGGCAGCTCAGATCCGCCGTATCCAGAAACTGGTAACTTTACAGCTTCGAGACGGACAGTAGTAGCTAATGGAAGAGCGTAATAGATTTATTGTGACGAAAATGCACCGCGATTTGGTGTTCTCGTGAATACCCACAAATCGGGAAGTCAGTGTGTTGTGTAACTCCAAGAACGGCCTACAAAAGTTTCGATCGGTGGCTTACTTAGTTTGACCTTTTTGGTCAGTCCAGTAATTCATCTTGACCTGTTTCTCGTGCTGTGTCAGGAAATGGTGTCATGTGCAGACTTGAGTCGTTAGATATAAACGGTTGCAGATGCTACGTGGTCCTTTCGGATGTTTCTCACAGTCTCACGGCCTGTTTTTGACAGGAACACCGCAACTGTGCAGGACATGACTTGAGGTGTCAGAATTTGACTGTGTCTTGAGGACACAAGTGACTTCTGCCCTGCAATCAACATGGATCGGGCGGTGGTGCTGGTGGACATGGACTGTTTTTACGTCCAGGTGGAGCAACGACTCAACCCCTCCCTGAAGGGCAAACCATGCGCGGTTGTGCAGTACAAAAAATACAGAGGGGGAGGGTAAGGCCCACAGTGTATTGTGCAGTCGTTGAGGACAGCCTTTTTGTATTTGTAGTTGGTTTGTCACTAGCGTAACCCCGAGGTGGTGCTGAGATCGAGACTGTGAGACTGAGTCACAGGAAAACACTTTAAGCCGCAACTGGGATCCTAGTGTTGCATCAGGTTATATTATGTATTTGTCAAATATCCTTGCCATTCAGCGTGACATGTAACATGTTGTAGATGATATCATGTTACTGTTACATTGGTAGTGGTTATATCCTTATGAGAATTGAATGTTATTGGCTTGGATTTGTTTCAGCATTATCGCTGTAGGTTACGAGGCTCGAGCGTTTGGCGTGACACGCAACATGATGGGTGATGATGCCAAGAAAGTCTGCCCCGACATCCAGTTTGCCAGAGTGCCAGAAGTCAGAGGGAAAGCCGACCTCACAAAGTAATTAACCCGTGACCATGTTTGTTGTCGTTGTTTGTGGTGTTAGCATGCTGCTGGTAGTGTCCTGCACAGGCAGCTTGTATGAGACAGTGGGCAAATAATGTGTAGATTGACGGACCTAATGTAATGTTTGAATTAAAGTGATCACCAGGAGTAAGCAGCAGATGATCTCAGAATACGGATGCTTGTTTCTGTTTAAGTTGTGGCCAATTTATCAACAGCCCTGTGGGTGTGCCCTTCAGCAGCACTTTTGCTCTTTTTAAAATTTTTGGTATACTATTACTATTTATTAGAAGTAGAATATGACTGTGAGTTCATTAAAATTTTTCCAGAAAAACCAGTCTAAAGTCTAAAGTCACAAGTCACGGGGCATTTTTCTTGGGCTAGGGCAGATGAAATGACTAAATGCACCGTGTTTTTGCACCTGTAGACATTGAACTCGGTGTGATTTTTATTGCCTCTAGCCTGTTCTTCCCATGTTCAGCCACATTTGTCAAAGCATCCAGTCCTGCAGACTGACAGTGACATAGTGACTCTGTATCCAGATATCGGGAGGCTGGTGCAGAGGTGATTGACGTGATGAGCCAGTTTTCTACCTGCGTGGAGAGAGCCAGCATTGACGAGGCTTACCTGGATATTACAAAGGAGGCTGAGCAACGTCTCAGAAATTTATCACGGGGTGTCGTCACTATCGACCAGCTTCCCAACACATTTGTGGAGGGATGGAGAGATGAGGAAAAGGAGGAAGTGAAAGAGGGGAGCGATGGAGTCAAAGATGATGAGAAATCATCGAAAGGTATGTTTTTGAGTTAGGCACCATAATAACATGAACTTTTCAACAGCCTTTTACACTAAAAACTCTTGAATTTGAAGGTCTGGTCAAAAACCAAGGATTTAAAAAAAAAGTTTCAGGTTTGAAGTCAAACCATCTTCGCTGAACACCATGTGTGCTGGTGAGGCTAGTAACAATGCTGCTTGAAACAGTATCTTGCATCAGCGAGCCTTGAAGTGTGCAAAAAATGTTGTAAGGAAATTTGACTGTTGTTATTAGAGATTTGTGCGTGTTTTGATGACTGGTTTTATTACACATGTATTGCCTCACGTGTTTTTGTTTGCAGATGCGGCCATGTTGAGAAGTACTGGGGACTGGTTAAGCAAAGTTTACGACTCCGAGGAAACCAATGCAGGAGACAGTTTGCTAGCAATGGCTGCTGTTATTGTGGAAGAGATGCGGGCTGCCATGTTTGAACAGACTGGATTCCGCTGTTCTGCTGGTATTGCTCACAACAAGGTGAAACTAATATTTAGTTGTATTTTTATGAAGGTAGTGTGAATAAACTTTCTAATTTGCTCACAGTTTATGTGAAGCTTGGATTTTTTTTAGTATTAAATAGGTTTCACTGCTAATATCAATAATTGCTAGTATTGTACACCAACTGGCTTGCTTGTAAAGTTGGTGTTACTGTGTATGTTCTTTGTAAAAGCTGTAATACATCATTAACTACACGTATACAAAAATTTGCTGGCAATATTTGTTAATCAGGAAAAAAAGTAGAAAGATAAAATAAGAAATAAAGATTAAAACAATGGAAAGATGATGATGGCAGGAACAAAGAAAAAAGAGAGAAAAGAACAAAAACAAAAATCAAACATTCCAAAACGGTCCAGCTTAGACTGTCTGGATTCCCACAAAAAAAGAAAGCAAAAAGGTTTCACTGCTAACTTTATCTTACTTTCTTGATTTGTCAGTTGTTCTATTTTGTCGACTTCGTTGATAGAAATGTGTGTGTGTGTCATACAGATGTTGGCAAAACTGGCCTGTGGTTTACACAAGCCCAACAAGCAGACCATCCTCCCCCATGGCTCAGTGGAAAGAGTCTTCAGCACGCTGCCCATCAAGAAAGTGTCAGTGTCATGCTAGTTGTGTTTCTTGTTCCGTTAGGCCAAAAATGCACTGTTGAGGTCCGGTATGATTCTGAGAATGTGAATGATTCACATGAGCATGTGTTGGGTTCAGTTTGCAGCACTTCGAGTCAAGCAGTTCGGTGAAGCACCAACGCTAAAGCACTTTAGTATTATTATTATTATTATAACAGGAGGTTTGGTTAGGACGCAAGTTACATATTGTGAGGCTGCTACAGATCCTGAAGTGCAGGTTGGAATACCTGCTGGGCAGGACGTTGTTGGGGGTTTTCTTTGCCAAAAGTCAATTTCACGTGCAGATGCACTTACGGTGCCTGTCTGTTTTAGGGTACACAGGCACACACATACCAAGTGTGTACATCAAAGCTCCCATTCCATTCCATACAGGAGGGGCCACGGAATGAAAAACAAGTGTGCATCATGTGTGCAGGAAAAAGGAAAAGAACACTAGGTGGCGCTGCGCTGTGGCGGCGGAGCAGCCCGCATTTCCCTTACTCCAGTATGGGGTTGTAGGTTGTACGAATTACCAGTTACATGTATTATTTCAGACGGAGCCTGGGGGGCAAGCTGGGACTGACACTGGTGGAGGAGCTGGGGGTGGAGATGATGGGAGACCTGCGGAAATTCTCCCTGCAGCATCTACAGACTGGCTATGGGGACAAGACTGGGTAAGAGTTTCTCTGCTGATGACTGGGAGAATTTCTCTATGCAGTATCTACACACTGGCTTGACATTGTGATAATCTTGGACTGCCGTTTGCAGCAAGTACATGCTTTCTGAGGAGCATGTGTCAGTTGCAAGTTTAAAAGTAGAATTGCATGTAATTTCACCCTGGTAGTGCTGAGTTTAGAATATTTCAGACTATCTCTATGGCTTTTTCAGCGTAAAACAAATTGATTCGACTAGACCAGGGTTCATACAGTTAGCACACACGTCGTTTTCATTTGGAGCGAAGGTTGTCAGTTGCTTTCACATTACCTATGTACAGGTTGTGGCTGTACCAAGCATGCCGAGGATTTGAGTACGAGCCGGTGTCTGCCCGACAACTTGCCAAGTCCATAGGTTGCAGCAAAATGTTTCGTGGCAAGGAAAAACTGGATACAAGGGAGAAGGTGAGGACAAGGGAAGAACGTCTCTCAATTTCATTTTATGTCGGTGCTCCGTGTGTGTGTGCACGCGTGTGTGTACGCGTGTTCATGTGTGTGTATACATATGTGTGTGAATGTGAGAGAGAGGGACTCAAGACTCAATCATTTATTGTTTATGTCGTAGACCCATGACAATGAATCCAGTAGCACTCACACCTGGGTAGTCCCGTACACAGTAGAAGAGAGAGAGGGAGAGATACAGAATTAAACTTGGCTGCCTTTCCACTGTCTCACCCGTTAACCTGCATAAAGACTGTAGGATTTGTATCATTTTGTCTTACAGGTGAAGTACTGGGTGGAACAACTGGCGAAGGAAGTAACTGAGAGACTGCTGAAGGACAGGGAAAGTGTGAGTAGGGCGCACGGGGTCCCACATTGCTTGGAAACATTGGGAAGCATGAATTTAATGTATTTCCTATAATTGGTATGGCATAATACACACACATGCCCACAGATGTCATCGTCCCACCCAAACATTGGAATGAATGAATCATACGTTTCATATGTCCATATTGCCTTTGTTTGTAATTCTCAGAATAAGCGGACAGCCAAAACCATGACCGTGTATTTCCATTACCTGGCCGAGCCGACGTCCGTCACTGGCAGCCGAGCATGTGCCCTCCATCGCTACGACAGTAAAAAGATGACAGAATCAGCCTTGACCTTGCTCCAGAAAATCAACACCAGTCTGCCCCACCAGCCAGAATGGTAGGCGTCTTTCTAGATTTTTCTGATGTGGAGTCTTAATAGGCTAACATATCTCCTTTTGTAAAACTTCAGTCTTCTGTATCATTGATAACACTGCAGCGCTTGGCTCAACAGTTCAACTTTTGTCCTGTCTAGGACCCCGGCCATAACGATGCTTGGTTTGTCCGCCAACAAGTTTGAAGAGGAGCAGGCATCGAGCCACAGGAGTATATCAGACATGTTTGCGTCAGCAGCACAGTGCTCACAATCACAGACAGCACGGCCTCCGTACAGTCAGGACATAGTGACAAACACAAGTTCTCCTGCGACCTGTGTTTTTTCTGAGGGGTCATCACAAAAGAGCCCAGCACTTACTGTGCCTGTGAAAAGTCAGGTCTCACCTTTATTTCGTGATTCTCAAACACAAAGCAAAAGCTGTGAGGTGTCAGTAGCATCACCTTCAAAGCTGCATGACACTGAATCGTCATCTCCCAGTCTCTCTGCTACGGAAGCGAAGGGCTCTGAGTCTGATGGCAAGGCAAAGAAAAGGCGTAGTATTGAGTTTTACTTTAGTAGCTCTCAGAAACAGGGAGAAACCGCGTTTACATCTCCATTGTCCAGCGTGCAAGCGCTGGAAGAGACGGACTCCATCAGAGAAAGAGGATTCTTTGCGCAGAGGCGAGAAAATATTATGTCAAAGGTCAAAGGTAAGAAACTCGCTGGTCAGAAAAGTTTACATGGACATGGAAGTGAAGATGCCACAGTGCCGAGACAAATACTGCCAGGCGGCAAATCAGTTGACAGTGAAGTTATGTTTGTGGATTCTTGCGATTCAGATAGTCACTTTGGCATTGATGGAGACTCGCGCGTGCAGATTGTAAGTGTCCGTGACCTGCAAGATGATTCAGTCAGTGTTGATAGCAGGTGGGAAAAGAAACTTCCTGGAACGTCAGACACCACTTCAGCTTGTGAACAAACAAACGGTCACTCCTCTGACGGAGCAAAAGTCACTGATGCTATGACCAAGCTGGTTTCGGAAAACGCTACATGTGTGTCTTCAAATGAAAACAGTAATTTAGGCGATGAGGGTTGGGGTGTTCATGATGAACTCAAAACCACAACAGCTTCAGACGTGGCTGACGACCCACCAATACCCGACACGAGGGAGTCAGGGAGTGAAGTGGTCGCTTCCAACGGTCATGACGGGAAGTTCAGTGCTGAAGACTTGATGACCTGTGAAAAATGTGGGAATACTTTACCTGTGTGGGAGATGCCAGAACATTCTGACTTTCACTTCGCCGTGGAGCTGCAGCAGATGTCCGAGCCACTTCCGCAGCCAGTTGCCAAGGTTACTGGCACCAGTACAGCCGGCCGAGGGAAAAGAAAACTGTCGGCTTCTGGTCGAGGGGGAAAGTCCGGCAAGAAAAGCAAGCAGACGACAAGCAAGACATTGGATTTGCTGTCATTTTTTGGGAAGGACTGATACTATTTTCTGCTCTTTTGTGTGTGTGTATGTCTGTGTGCATGCATGTGTGTGTGTGTCTGTGTGAATATGCATGTGCGTATGTGTGTGTGTGTGCGTGTGTTTTGTTTTTTTGTATCCAGAATTTCTTCCACTGGCAGAAAGAGGTAACATTCAGTGACATTTTTACCACCAGTGTTCGATATTTAAATAACCAGTGACTTTTTCTGCATGCAGATGTAATCTTTTGTGAACTGTTTGCGTTCTACATATAGTTTGGGAGGGGGGGGGTAGGCTGTGCTGTTTTCATACTTCATTTATTTAGCATTTCTTCCACTGGCAAAAAGACATATATAACTTTCATTGACATTTTTACCACCTCTGTTCAGTTTTTTTGGTAACCAATGATTCTTTCTGCATGCATTATATATGTGAACTGTGTATGTTGCAGGTGTGGTTTGGGGAGTGGGTAGACTGCTATTTCTCCTACGGATATTACCAGATGACATGATACTATAGGAGACCACCTTTTACCCTCACGACTTCAGTCAGAAAGCATACCCTGTTGCTAAGCAACAAGGGCAATAACTCGGGATGATCCCGTATGCCCCACGTGAGCTCACCCCTAGTCACCTGACCCCTGTCCCATCCTCACCAGTTTCCCACCTGGCTTCCAACCGGCAGCACGCTTTATGCGCTGTACCCTCACGCTGACTTAGGCCAACTCACCGTGCGAGCCCTAGGAGCTCTTGCCTCCGGCAGCGTCTCTCTACACACTGTCTTTATTTTCTTTTGCTTTGAGTCACGGTAAGGTAGAGACTGAGCGTAGACCTTACGCCAGTTACGGTTGTTCACTATGCCGACCGGCCAATGTTTTTCGTGTTGGAACTGCGGCGGGGCAAAGGCGCCGCACAACACTCACTCATATTGCGTTGCATGTATGGGCTGTAGTAAAGACATGCCCTGTTCCAAATGCAACGGCTGGTCAGAAGAAAGCTGGTTTTCTGTTTGTAACTTTGAAAACGATCCTTCTGGAAAAGAAAACCCTGTTTTTCGCCCCTAAGGGAAGCGTACACGTGACAGTACAAGTGAAGCGAGGCAGGCTTCTCCTAAAAGGAGAAAAGCCGCGGGGGCTACGGCCCCCGTGTCTCAGACGGGAAATTCTCCTCCTTCCCCTCCGGTAGATACACCGAGGGGGAGAGGGGGCGACTCTGCACCGTCTTCACCTTACCTGAGAGTGGCTAGTCATGCTTCTGATGCAATAAATAACTCTGCCAGAAGGACCCCACAGCATTCGGATGCCTTACAGTTCGCTCAGTTTCCCCCATTCTATCCAGCCTGGTACCCACCCCCCGTTCTCTACCCCCAGGCATTTAACTCGTACAACCCACCCTTCCCTGGTGTTCCGCCCCAACTCTATGCCAACCCCGACATTGGGGGGACGGAGCCTAACGTGTTAGACGCGGACGAGGAGGATAGCTTCGAAAACAGAATGCTTTTCATCCCAGCCATTCAGGCGATTTTCCATTCGGTTCCCGAAGAGCTTTGTCCACACACAGACAGTGAACCCCCCCGTTATCTCTCGTCGATAGAAAGGGCAGAGGGGCGCGCTACATCTTCTAGTAAGTTCGAGAAACTGCCGTTAGAGCCCGGCTTAGCAGACATGCTGGAGGAGTACTCAAAGAGAGCTCAAGCTCAAGGACGGTCAGTTCTTTGATTTGCAGAACATGCCACGCTACTATTTCAAGCCTCAACGACGAGTATTACGAAACCCGTCTACCGGTCTTGGACTCAGATATCGATTCTCTCGGAGACCCTAGAGGCCCCTTCTTTCTTCAAAATCCCTCCCCAAACATACCAACTTTGCTGGTCAATTGGCCCGATACAGCTTAGCGAAGAATAGATGAGGTGTGCAGTGGCAAATTATCTTCTAGAAAAATGAGTTTAAGGGGGTTTACAGGCTACGCGACGGTATTAGCTTCCGGGGCATGTAGTAACAACTCGCCTAAATATAGTAGAAAACCTTTGCCCCTTTTAAAATTTGTGTGCATAGTAAAATATGGCAATCTGGTGCCTTTTGTTGGCTTTGTAAACAAGTTTCATGCCAGGTAATAGTAAAATTAGGGAAAATGAGGCTGGCTTGTGGACTATGTGTATTCATGCGCGGCTGGCACAGGAGCCAGCAGACGACCGTGGAATGAGGGGGTATGTGGTCGCTGCCAACATTGCCAAAAACGGAATATTGGAATTTGTTTAAATTTCCTCTACGCACGAGTCTATGGCTGCCTGATTTTTTGAATTTTTTGGTGAATTTTAAAGCATTTCTAGGGTGTCATCTGCAGCGTTATGTCTAAGAGGAATATATAGCGTTTTCCTCCAGATTTGCATCTGTGTCGCGTAGCCTAAGCAGCCTGAACCGATTCATAGCAGCCCCACATTTCGTCATGGAAACAGCGCGCTCAGTGAGAAACGCGGTGCAGAAGGGGGACTTCGCTATCAGTTTAGACCTCACAGACGCATACCTTCACATCCCCGTGCATCCTGCGTCTCAAAAGTTTCTCCGTTTTGCTTTCAACGGGGAGGTTTATCAATTCCGTTGCCTCCCTTTCGGTCTGAACCTGTCCCCGTGGGTATTCACAAGGGTCATGAATGCAGTCATGACTCAATTAAGGAAAACGGCGAGCTCGCCAGCGTCCAATTACCTGGACGACTTGCTTCTAAGAGATCAGTCGCAGCAGATACTTGCCGCCAACCGCGTTCACTCCTTGCGCTGCTGCAGAGTTTGGGGTGGATCGTGAACCTAGAAAAGTCCGACCTGACCCCCTCGCAGGACTTTGTACATCTCGGTATGAGATTTCTAACCCATCACAACAAAGTAGTGCTGCCCCCCAAGAGACTGGAGAAAATACTAGCCAGTGTCAGAGATTTCCTCTCGCAAACGAGTCAGACGGCAAGGGGGTGGCTCCGCCTGTTAGGAGTGCTAAACGCGGCGGCCGACCTTGTCCCCTTCGGCCGTCTGAGACTCCGTCCTATTCAGATGGCACTTCTCGCACAGTGGAGACCCGCCACGGGCTCCCTAGGGGATCCAGTAAGAATCTCGGAACTAGCCCGCTCCCACATTGGGAAATGGGCGGACATTCAGTGGCTGCAGGAGGGAGTCCCCCTTAGGGAGCAGGTCCCGCAGCTGACTGTGCGTCGATGCGAGCCTGAACGGGTGGGGGGCCTTACTGCTCCCGGAGTTCCTGACCGCGAGCGGTACATGGAGCGGACAAACGTCATCTCACCCATAAACGTTCTAGAGATGACCGCAGTTTGGGAGGCACTGAAAGTGTGGAGACACAGGGTGTCGGGGCAGAGAATAATGGTGTTGTCAGACAACTCATCGGTCGTGACTTACATACGGAAACAGGGGGGCACTCACTCAGCTTGGCTGTGCCTGTTCGTTTGGAAGCTCTTACTTTGGGCTCAGGAGAACAATGTCTCCCTGTCAGTTCGACACATCCCCGGCAGGTTGAACGTCCTAGCAGATTCTCTAAGCCGGAGGAATCAAATAGCTCACACAGAGTGGTCCCTTTGCCCCCGAACTTTCGAGCTGATATGCCAGACGTTCGGCAAACCCCTGATCGATCTTTTTGCCACGAGATGGAACTGCAAATTGCCGACGTTCATCTCCCCAGTCCCGGACCCCCCGGCTTGGGCCTGCGATGCCCTGGCGTCCAGCTGGGAAAACATGGTCGGCTATGCCTACCCCCCGACCTGTCTGGTACCCAAGATTGTCCTAAAAATCCGTACCCACAAATGCCAGATACTATTGATTGCCCCACTCAGGTGGGACAAAGCCTGGGTTTCCGACCTCCTCAGCCTGGCTGTGGAGATCCCGAGAAAACTGCCATGCAAAACAACCCTTCTGAAACAGCCCCGCCAGCCGGTTTTCCACCCATGTCCGGAACGCCTGGCACTTCACGCCTGGCTATTGTCAGATCAGCCGTCAGAGCGAGACGCTTCTCTGATAGCGCGGTGGCGCGCATCGCGGCCGCTAGAAGGCCCTCCACTCTCAAAGCTTACGAGGGGAAGTGGAGAGTGTTTTCTGACTGGTGTACTGAGGGAAGTCTTAACCCGGAAAGCTTAAGCCCGCCTCATGTGGCGGATTTCCTCGAGTGGTTAGCGGACGTTAAACACCTTGCCCACTATCAAGGGTTACAGGGCAATGATCGCTGATACATACAGGCACTTAGGAAGGGGGGATCTGGGGAAAAACAAGGATCTCTCCGACCTCCTCGCAAACCTCTCAAGAGAAAGACCCGTGTCTAAGTCTCTATTTCCAAAGTGGAACCTTCCCTGGGTGTTAACCTTTCTTAATTCGGCTCGGTTCGAACCGCTTCCACAGGCCCCCCCTGAAGGAGGTGACCCTCAAAACTTGCTTTCTTGTGGCGCTAGCCTCGGCTTGCAGGGTGAGTGAAATACACGCCCTCTCCTCGGACCCCGACTGCTTACAGTTCAGGCAAGACGGCTCCGTTTCCTTGCTCACAAACTGACCCCGGTTTTATTGCAAAGATTCGTTTGCCTGAAGTAGCGGCCCAAGAAATCGTTTTACACCCGCTCGCACACTCAGGCAAACGTGACCCGGTCCGAGGCCAAGACCCGGTGCGCGCATTACGCATATACCTGAAACGCACGGCTCCTACACGTGGGGACCGTTCGCGTCTGTTCCTGCCTATCAGGCAAGATCGCCGGGACATTTCTGCTCATACTGTGTCTTTCTGGCTCAAATCTGTTATCAAAGACGCATACGATGAAATCTCCCCGCAAGCCAGGCGCTTGCTTAAAGTCCGCGCACACGAGGTCCGTGCCTTAGCCACAAGGGTAGCCTTCCAACGTAACGTGGCCCTCAGGGATATAATCAGTTCGGTCGGCTGGAGGTCAGACTCTACCTTCGCGAGTTTTTGCCTCCGTGATCTCTCCGCTCTACGGCAACCCTTTCAGGACATCGGGGCGTTGTCTGTAGCGCAGAGGGCCACTTAATGACTGCCACTAATGCATGAATGCGCAGGGGAATGTGTCAGTGGTTCCTCCTGGCATAGTAGGGGGGGACTTATCCTGAGGAAGGCTCTAAGTTCTTTCACCTACTGCCTGCCGGACTTTCCACTCAGCACCTCGGACGAGCGCTGCTGATGTGCGATCGTCAACGACTAATGGTCGGCTTCACGGTTCACCCCTGCCATCCTTAGAAAGGCACTGGCTTGCTGGTTGGACCTCGTACGCTTCCCGGACTGCCAGTTCACGTCTCACTGGCTCTCATAGACATGGCTGGTTGTCCACACTGACAAGACAAAACAAAACAAAACCAACAGACAAACAAAAGTCTGAATCTTGGTGAGCTCAAGCCCCCTGGCCCTGTCTGCCTGAAGAAAAAAAAAAAAAAAACAACAACAAAAACTGTCGCTCTCTTCCACTGCGTGACCCCAGGGGTGCCTTGATGTGGGACAGAGAGCTCAGCTACACCTGGCTGAAGTCGTAAGTACAGTTCTCCCTGACTACAGGGAGTTATGTTGTCAGAAAAGAGAAGAAAAGAGAGAGAGAGGAAGAAAAAGGGGGCTCAGGCCTCTGGAGGCAGCAACTCCCACCTCCTCTTGGTTATTCTCCTATAGTATCATGTCATCTGGTAATATCCGTAGGAGAAATTTATTTTTTCTAGTAAAATTCCTTTCTCCTAGGTACTTACCAGATGACATGATATCATGTCACCCTCCCTCCTCCCCGCAGTTCCTGCACTTAGAAGCGGCGGGAAACTGGTGAGGATGGGACAGGGGTCAGGTGACTAGGGGTGAGCTCACGTGGGGCATACGGGATCATCCCGAGTTATTGCCCTTGTTGCTTAGCAACAGGGTATGCTTTCTGACTGAAGTCGTGAGGGTAAAAGGTGGTCTCCTATAGTATCATGTCATCTGGTAAGTACCTAGGAGAAAGGAATTTTACTAGAAAAAATAAATTTTCATACTTTATTCATTTAGCATTTCTTGCGAAGACGTTATATAACTTTCAGTGACATTTTCACCGCGTGTGTTCAATTTTTCAACCAATAAGTCTACATGCATGCATATGTAATCTTCTGTGAACTGTGTGTGTTGTAGATATGGTTTGGGAGGGGTGAGACCTATTTTCATACTTTATTTATTTTGCGGGACTAGGGATGGAAGGGTGTGATGCTGAAAATACGAACGTACTTGGTCACACTCACAGTGTGCAATGTTTTACTCTGCCGTGTACTAGAAAATTCCTAATTTATGCAAGAAAGACTTGTACATATACATGTATGTTATGATTATTTAATGATATGTGCAACAAGTGCAACACTTGTATGGTGTACATTGTTAGAGGTATTTTGTAGTCATATATCCCGGACATTTAGCATGGGCTTAATGTTAATAGTGTAATTTACCTGTACTTACAACCTCCCATTTTCCACAGATTGTACAATACGGATGTTGAGTAGTTATGTGCATGGATATATATCATTTTGTATTAAATTAAGGTCTACGGACAAGTTTGGTGTGGTGTTGTGCTGAGATGATGGTACATGTATCTTTCTTGTGCATGTTACATGTATTTGGTGTACACACACACACACACACACACACACACACACACACACACACAGACCATCTTTTATTTTGAAAGGTTTATTTATTCTATAAATTAGAATGTTCATACATACCATGGCTCTTCCCACATATTGCCCAAACCAGCAGCACACTGTATATAAACACGGTGGCTGGTGTTGAGATATGAAGAGCGCTCAGTATCAGTAACAAGGGTAGATTGGTAAGAGCTTCTTACACATTCACATCAAATACAGTCAGCAGTGAGTAAGGACGCGTACAGAACTCTACACAACACGTTCTCTTGTAACGCTGCTTGCTCAATGCAGCATGATCAGAAATCAAACAGTGCATGTTTTCCTGTCTTTGCCAACCAGAGTTTTACCTTTCTCAGCTGAAAATCACTAAGCTGAAGCTATGCACCAAGTGGAACTTGATATAAGGGAAAGAATTTTTCTTTTGGCAGCAGCTTCCCCCCCCCCCCCCCCCCCAGATGACAAGAGATAAGCAAATGACAGCTAGGTGGCTTGCACAACAACTACTTTCCCAACTTTCTGTGATGCTTCCAGGTCTAACAGTAAACTAGGAATGACTTCAGCTGTGAGTCCCCCCCCCCCCCAATTGGTTGGTGAACACTTAAATGACGTAGGGTGAGTAGTGCTGTAAGTGTATTCCACAGTCCAGTATTCCCAAGCCATTCACATGCACAATGACAGTACATGCACACCGATTTCTGCCATTTATGTCAGCAGCTGCTTACAGTCAACAAAAAGAGTGCAAAACAAAACAAAACTTAACAACAGAGTCAGGAATGTTGGGTTACTCATTAGAGAGGGAAGGAAACTAGTAACAGACATGCATAACATTTATACAGGTATCTGTTCCACAAAGAAAATATGTTGGTTAAACATCAAAATACTGTCTATGCCTGTTTTGTTTAAAAATCGATTTTTTATTTTTCTTTGAAACTATATATTTAATTCTTAGCTGTTCATGCATCACATTTCCACCAACAGTGCCCTTTCTCTCTTTCCATCCCATCCTCTTTCTCTCTCCGCTCCCATCCCATCCTCTTTCTCTCTCCGCTCCCATCCCATCCTCTTTCTCTCTCCGCTCCCATCCCATCCTCTTTCTCTCTCCGCTCCCAACCCATCCTCTTTCTCTCTCCGCTCCCATCCCATCCTCTTTCTCTCTCCGCTCCCATCCCATCCTCTTTCTCTCTCCGCTCCCATCCCATCCTCTTTCTCTCTCCGCTCCCAACCCATCTGTCATCTGTAGTCTAAACAGCCGCTAGGATTTGTACATGTATTTTTGAAAATCAAACATGTACCCACCTTAACAGAATTTATAAGTATACGCTTCGTGGAGCAGATACCTGAAGAAGAAACCAGTTTGCAAGACAAAACAATTGACAAAACAAAATACACAAGAACTAATACAGTGGAGAGACTTCACACAAGACAAATCAGATGGAGCAGTTATATGATACTAGCACATCAGCCTCTCCTGCACTTGGGTTGCATCAGATCAGTACATGTACAATGCAGCGTATTGTCCAACATGAAATGGGAACAGCAACAGGTGGCGAGCCACATGACAAAACTAATGGTGATTGAACGTGAATCTAATGACCGATGATTACACTTACATGATGAATGTACACGTGGCACCATCCACTCACCCGTAATTGGAATATGACAGTTGGCATGTGCATGTACAACCAATGCAAGCAAAATTACAGTAGATCTGGACATGGCACGTCCGCAGGTCAAACCAGTCATGTCAATAAAAAAAGCATAAAACAGATCCCCCCCCCCCCCCTTTCAAAGTGTGAACAAGTATGCCTCTCCATTCCCTCTTCTTAAATACCCCCCTGACTTATTTTACTGGTTCAACCTTTCTATGGTACAGCAAGCACACATTCTATCCCTATTTTCTTGAGGCGTCTTACTTTCAATATCGTCAAATGGCACAGACTTGAAAAAAAAAAAACCCATTTCTTATATTTCCTGTCACTGTGAAGAAGAGTGGAGTCTGTCTAAAGCAAGCAGGCATAGGCATTTTCCACAGCAACAAATAAAAAGTTGTCAGTCTGAGAAGAACTGGGAGGTACAGTGTTTAAGAAAATCTACCAAGGAAATCTGCACAAGTACACATTTAAACTGAGTGCATATATTTTACAAACACCAAGGTATGCATCTTCTGTCATAACAAATTTCAAAGTACACACTGAACATGCACTTCTAACAATTGTTTCAGGTCCTGTCTTGTGGAACTCTAACCTTGGTACAAATACATGCTACTGGCCACGCTGAGAGAAAGACTTGCAAATCTGCATTGGACACGAGGCAGAAAACTTGGGTGCCATGTCCGCAGAAAATACTGAAAAAACAAGAAGCACATTGCAGTTCATAACTTGTGCTAGAAACAAGTAAAATCCCCTCACTCGATAACACGCACCTTTATCCACTTTCAAACAGGGTGGTTACAGGTGCTAATGTAACATGTTTTTCAACGAACACCCTATACATCAATAAACAGTCACGTGATGACATGTATCAAGTAGCTCTCCTGTCCGTTCAGTACTATCCCTGCTTTCTGTAGTTTCTCTTTTAAACATTTACCCGTGTAGCAGAGAGGAACAAGAACACATCAAGAATACAAGTCACTGCAGAAAGGCAACGCTACAAGCAGGGAAGACTACAAGCGCGTTTCAACGACACACAGTTTCCACTGCCTCAAGGCTTCACCCACTGTCTGTCTTCAAAAAGTGCAAGGTAAAATAAAAACTACAGATTTCAACAGTTGCTTGGTATCCTCATGAACAATTGCATGTACATGTACGATATAGCAGGTAAGGTCTGGGAAGGGCATGGACAAATTACAGCCCTCGAAACTTAAGAAATATTCAGAAATATACATGTACGACGTATTTTGTGTATATAAGTTTCCGGTAGGTTTAGTTTCAGTGGCTGTCACATTTTTGGATGAATGTATCAGGATGGAGACTACTTTGCTTATCCTCAGAAAGCTCATCGAAAAAACAGCTTTCTAAGGAAGAAGGGAAATGCTCTGAAAAGACAGTGTTTGTCTGAATGAAGAAACTGAATGAAAGGACCATCATGATGGTGTTCAGCATCATATGACACCGACACAGGCAGAGCACAGCCTCTCAAAGCATGACGATGACCCAACACAAAGCTGAATGCAACATGAAAAGCAGGCGTCTGCTAAAGTGTTGCTGTCACTCTCTCGAAGGAAAACCTAAGGCTGTTTAAATTTTCACTCTCACAGACACCACGTGTTGCGCACGAAGCCTGTTCAGAATGTCTGTTAAGTTTTATAACTATAAATGGACTGCAACGTTTCTCCAGCTTTTCAGAGGGCATCCTAGCTTGCAAACTTCTTTGAAATACGAGAAATTCGACTAACGCCTGACATGCAATGGAGATCTTTTTAGTTTTCTTCTGCCCCATCTAGATTTCCTGTGCACAGATGAAGCACAAGACGGCAGGTGCAAAACACATCAAACATTGTGATGAATTTCAATTTGGGGTATCGCAGCTGCAAGCTTTACATGAAAAAGAAAAATCCTTGGAACACACGTACACAGCATGGCTGTCGACATGACGGTTTGCTGGAAGGTTCTAGACAGACAACAGAACAAGTGACGGGGTAAAATGCAGGGTTCTGGAACCATTGTGAAAAATCCCTCTCAAAATTGTTCACATAAAACAGCACACAAAATACCAGATAATTTCTTGTGGCAGCATTTAAGTTTTTGTTTGTGTTTTTCTTTGTACAGACCAGGCACTGTGCACTGAACACTGTGTGTAATATTGCCGAGAGAACGGACCATATGGGGGCAGGTTGTCACATTTGGGGCTCGAACTGAGCCAAACTGTGTTCATCATTACGTTACACAAGTCAAGACTGACATGTCCTGAATTGCAGTCAGAGCAACGAGACCAATATATTTCTATTATTTATATGCTTTGGTAAAATATCTTTACATCTTCAGAATTTTAAATGAAGCACACAAAAATCTTTCTGTACAATACAATACAATATATGCAAATCTTCATAACTTGTAATGGCAGGAGGCGAACAAATCACAATGAAATAGCTAGATACAGTGCAAAAGAAATCAACAAATGCAAAACAAGAACCGACAAGAAAAAAAAATACAAAACAGTCTCCAGTCACAAAGCGGAAGTGTCTGCTCGTACACATGTGCGTATCTGTAAAATTGAGATAAATAAACATAACAGTTGCTGCCAAAGCAATGAGACATAGTATCATAACAGAGTGGGGCTGTACAGAGTACACGTTTTTAGCACACGTTGCCAAGGAACTACTTATCACATTTTCAATCCAGACCACTTCAGTGTGAAGGACCGACCAGTTTGACGTAGGTTAAGCATTTTCACAGACACAAACGACTAAAAACATGGTCAGCAAGTGTCCCTCGATGACAGTGAAACTGCAGCACACCAAAGACCCTAGATCTGTTTCACTATCGAGGGACTTCCACCATGCTGCTCTAGATCAGATACTTCTTTCAAATCTACGACGATATCTGATAGAATAATATGTACTTCTTGTACTGTAACATTATGCAGATCATTTAAAGAATCTTGTCCCGATGAGTAGTTGATCAATGAAGGCTCGCACCCATGTTTATTAACACTTTAAGTGCCATGCCCCGCTAGTGGGGCCCCACATTTAGACCAGGCAGTGCAAAAGCAAGAAGCAGAGATAATATCGTTTTTTTACAGCTGAGGGCTTTCTCACTACATTTTGTCTTGAGCTTCCTATTTTTTAAGTCATTTTTTATAAGTCTGACCATGGTGGCTTGAATTTTACAATCTGCACAACCAGTAATGAAAGTGTTAAATGAAACAGTGTGAAGGATAACCCTCTTTGTGTGTGTGTGTGTGTGTGTGTGTGTGTGTGTGTGTGTGTGTGTGTGTGTGTGTGTGTGTGTGTCTCCAATGACTAGAAATAGCTGAACTGTAAAAATGTCAAAGACAATTTGCACAATATCTGCTGAACAAAGCAAACCACAGAAACAAACTAACAAAAAACCCTCACGTACACTAATACTTTTCTGGTCGTCAGAAGATAGAGAAAACACACCCAAACAAACACACATACAGGAAATGTAATTTGTCTTTGGAAAAGGACATATAGCATATAAAATCATATTCCAGCAAATTAACAAAAGCTTTGACAGCAAAACCAAAATCTTCTCCCCTCTGTATACTGCTAAACATACAGTATCATGAAAACGCTGGCAGTGAGTTTTCTTTTTCATGTATTCTACATGTATACTTACAAGTAAAATAAAAAGTAAGTAAATTGTAGCAGCAGGAGAGTGATTGTCAAAATATCCATTGGTAGAACACACTGTTCGTCACTAATGATGTCAAAATATCTGCTGGCAAAACACACTATTCGTCAAATGATGTCAAAATATCTGTTGGTGGAACAGACTCTTAGTCATTAATGATGTCAAAATATCCGTTGGCGGAACACACTATTTGTCACTAATGATGGGAACGTGCGTGTATGATTACATCTTCCTAACAACTGCAGAAATGCCAGCAGTCAACTGCAATACAATGTTGTTCAAAAGTTGATCAGATTTCTGCAGTACATGTATTGCTTTAGTTGTATTGCAGTGAATTTCCCGCTGGTATCCGCAACCTCCGAACACTTATCCCATATGATGAAATTCCCTTTAAAAAAAGCCGTGCACCCTTCACATTGATGATGATGATGATGATGATGTCTTGTAACGCGCTGAAAGACTCCATGCCCAGCATGCTCGTAGCGTGGGGGTGGGGGGGGTGGGGGGGGGTATAGGGATGATAAGTTTTAACAAAAAACAGGAGAAGGGGGTGGAGTCTGCGGGGGGGGGGGGGGGGGGGGTGGAGTCCGCATCAGAACTTTGAGAAGAGATAGGTCTTCAGGTGGCTCCTGAAGGATTCGGTGGAGGTGCTGGATTTCAGGGAAGGTGGCAGGGCGTTCCACAGAGCAGGAGCAGAGCACTTGAAGGAGCGAGCTCCAAAACGCTTCTTGGTGGTGTTATCGTGAAACCCAGGAATGGACAGGCGGGACTGAGATGAGGAACGAAGAGTACGGGATGGAGTATATGAAGGGATGAGCTCAGAGAGATACTGTGAGGACTTTCCATGGACACAGGAGAACACAAGGGACAGAAGTTTGTGGTCAATTCGAAGTTTGACAGGCAGCCAGTGCAGTTCTTGCAGGATGGGAGTGATGTGGTCTGATTTTTTTGACAGAGTCACAATTCGGGCGGCAACATTTTGTACATGTTGCAAGCGCTTCAGCTGACAATCAGGGAGGCCATACAGAGTGGAGTTGCAGTAGTCCAAGCGTGAGTGAACCATTGAGACTGCAATAGCGTTGGCCGTCTGTCTGTTGATGTATGGGCGAAGCTTCCCTAGCAGTCGGAGATGATAGAAGCAGGTCTTCACTGTTGCACTGACATGACTGATCATGGATAGCTCACTGTCAATGATGAGACCCAGATCCCTCACTGACTCAGACAGGGGTATTTCGGCATCACCCACGTGGACAGAGCTGATCTGAAGTTTAGAGCGGCTGGGCTTAGTACCACAGAGCAGGGCCTCTGATTTGTCGTCATTGCACCCTATTTCAGCTACACACAAAGTTCTCTATCATTAGTGCTTGCTCGTCTAAACACGTCAGCCAGTTCGTAACAGGCAAAGCATTTTCAACATTTCTTAACAGTTCACATAATACCTTAAAAGAACTTACACGCACCCAGTTAAATGTAGATTGCGCTTCACTAAGTTGGTTGTGACAGGCTCAGCAAGGTCTCTCATGAGACTTATTGTTCACAAACTTAAATGCATCGTCCCAATAAAAAGTTTTCATGTAGAACTACATTTCTCAACAGTTCATGTAAAACCCTAAAACAACATACATGTACCCAGTAAAATACACACACGCTTGACTAAGCTGGCGATAGCGTATGCAGCAGCAGCTAGGTTTCTTGTAAGAAATTCAAATTAAGTGCATCTTCGCAATTAAAAGTTTTTGTTGTGAAATATATAAATTTTGCAAGTAATACCCTAAAAGAACATACATGTAGTAAGTAAAATGTAAATGCACATACTAAGGTGACTGTGGCACAAGCAGCAGTAACTAGCTTTCTCGTGAGACTCTGAAATGATGGTCGTGTATCTTCTCAACAGTTCATGTACAGCTAATACTGTAACAGAACATAAATGTACCCAGGAAAATGTAAATGCATGTTAGTAAGCTGGCAACAGTATACGCAGCAGTAGCCGGGTCTCTCGTAATATATTCAGAAACTAAAATGTGTTTTCGTGACAAAAAAAAACGTGGACTCAATTTCTCTACAGTTCGTGTAATACATGTACCCTAGAAGAAGATAACGTGTAAAAGCAGTCACTCTAATACCACGTAGGACAGGCAGGAGTGGCACAAGCTGAGGTAAGAACAAAATGTTCCAGTAAAAATAAAAACAGGCAAGACCAGACCAGCAGAAAAACTGAGAGGGAAAATGAATTTATAAGCAGCCTGCATTTACAGCAGTTAATCAGGATAACTGACCCCCCCCCCCCCCCCCAAAAAAAAAAAAAAAAAAAAGGTAATATAGCTTACAGCTCAGGAGTGAACAATCAACTTAACGTGTCATGGCTTGTCAAAATAATAACATGAAAAGCAGATCAGTTTCCACACTGTAAGATCAGCACGCACAATTCCAAGGTTTGCACAACAGTATCTCCATATCTCCATGACAACTGCCAAAACATTCTGGGAAAGTGAAGTTTCTCTAGCAGATAAAATGCTTTCAATATCCCCCCCCCCCCTTCCCCGCCACCCCCCTCTTGTTTTTCACAGATGGAGCTCCAGATGCAATGCTCTCCCTATACAACAAAATCTTTCTCTGAATTCCAAAAATAATATGGCCCCCTATTCCTTCTAATGGGGAAAAGCTAGATAGGCAGAAGTCTTTTTGCTCATATGTAACCCTGACCTCCAATAGGTCACCCATAAAGGTCATCAAGAAGGTCACTACGTGTACACTACCACTGCTGTGCCAAGTCTGATTTACAGTGAAGGTGGTTTCTGAGCAAATGCCAGTGTTAATGTTCGTTCAAAACACCAGCGCCTGAAACTTCCATTCAATGTCCGTGACCTTGACCTTCAACAATAAACAGGGTTACTTAAAGATGCATGATCAGAAGATCTTTACAAAAATACATCTGCCACTGAAGTTGATGTGTTTCTGCTGTTGGTGGATCACAAGCCGATGTTCAGGCAAACCAATGCTACCTGGAAGTTCAACAGAAGTAATTTTGGAACCTTAAACAATTGTTTCACCTTGACCTTCAGGAGCGGTAAGTCAAAATTGCATTCTTGGCTAGGTCTTCTGGCAAGGTCAAGGTCTTCTGGCAACGTCTTGTCATAAACTTCCATTATTGCAAAGTTTGTTGGTTCTACTTTTTGTAGTTGCTGAGAAAATGAGTCATTAAAGACAGACCAACCGAGGGCTACTATGCGGACTCACTTTGCTTATTCATATGAGCCAAAAACATCCATGGCACTACCAGTATATATATATGTGTTCTCTCAGTAACATAATTTCCCACCGTAGCTCTAACATACTGATACAAAAAATTTATCACGATGAAACTGTGTCTGCTAACAGTAAACAAACAATAGTTAAAAAAAAAATCTTTTGCCTAAGTACGCGTAGATGCATCAGTTACCTGTTGTGAACTCCAGACATTAACAGCCAACAAACAGAATACACAGGGTCTAATAGGTACACCAGTGTTACAGGAAGTCTCTTTGGTTTTTCCGGCGCTTGAAGAGAAGAATGTGGATTCAGAATGGCAAAAAAGATCTTGCGGAGGGGCGAACTCTCCCGAGTCTAGTGAGTGAGGTTGGTGGAAGAGATGTCATGGAACTACGAGATGGTAACGCAGTACGTGACATGTACTGGGCGTGAAACGTACATGTACAGCGAAATATCAGTCATGAAAAAAACGCAGCTAAACAGGACAGACTGCCAAAAGGGAACACATCCACAGGGCATCTACATGTACATCAGGAAGTGTTTGATATGATATTGTCCGACGACTTCTCTTGTCAAATATCCTCACTAGCGAGAGGAGCCTGGTGGGTAGCGCCTCGACAGTCTATAAGAATGATCCGTCCTCCATCTGTGAGAAGTACCAAATGAGGCAAAGAGAATGGAGAGACTTCATACAGGCTTATAGGGTTATATTGCACGTGCATGTCTAGAGTCTGGTCGAGAGGTCCGTCAAACTGTCATGTGACATGTTTTGGCACCACTGCTACGCAGCAAAAGCTGTTCATTTCTCGTTTCAGTTTTCCGTGAATCTCACGCCAGCTGACACGAAGTATCATCCGAACACCTCTCCGTACATGCCAGTAAAAGCAGGCCACCAGTCTAGGGCAGACAATTTTACCAAGTCCCTTGGATGGCCGTCTCATACTGGTTTGACTGTACGCACAATCTGTTATATCAGTGAACCTTGGAGTTGTAGCAGCGCTAACCATGCGAGACACAGCTGACGGTGCCTGGTCTCTGTAATCAATTATATAAACATTGTCCATGATTATGCAGTCCATTTGTTCGCACAATACACACCACAGCAACACAAAATTATGCCTGTTGCTTCGAGAATGACCCCAAAGCTTTGTAAACGTAAATGTACACCTCAACACCACGGCAAATGTTTTTGTCAGAAATCCATGGCTGACCATCTTGGCCATAACAAACAGCCATGCAGCTGTTTTATGGTCAGTTTTTCCTCTTCACCATGTCACGCAACAGTGACTGAATGTACTGACGCGGCTTCTGTGCACACGTGGTCATCAAACAGCAGACGGACTTTGATTTCAGCAAACGTAACAACCACTCCAACAACACAGAACACCGGTTGTAATTCAAACCCTGAACAGAACAAACGGAAACAAACAGCGCTTGATGGTTGAAGGCGACACATGGTCACCATTCACGCCAACACTTGGTCTCTCACTTCCACACACAGAAAGCTTGATGCTTCTCCAATCTCTTTAAGAGCTGGTCCCAAAATGAACCACTCCTGCTCACCATCATTTCTCCTTCTGCGTTTCACAAATGACCTCGCCTGGGAACATAATGCTTTCCTAATCATCACAACATCCAGTTTCCATGACAACCATCGGCATGAAAACCACTGGTGAGTGATTCACCATCCACTTGAAGACTTCTAAACCTGAACAGGTCACTTTTCTCTCTGTTTTCAGAGCAACAGTTCCAAACAGAAGTAACAATGTTAGACTGGTAACAATAGGTAGTGAGAATGTTCCCCTGTCTTCCACAACAATGAATCACGGCGGGTACAAGATGACCCACGAACAGAGTGTGGTGTTGATCTGTCCAAGGTGGCATCAGCCTCACACTTCCATCAGCCTCACACTTCCGTGTCACGCTGCATGTGGAGTGCGTCCATCTGCTCAAGGATGAACGCGATGGTGTTCTGGCGTATGACACCGATGTGCGATTTGAGCGTGACGATTTGCTCGTTGGCCGTGTCCAGTCGAGACCGCAGCATGCAGTTCTCCTCCATCAGCTTTTCTCTGGCCTGCAACATCACAAACATCACGCATGTATCTCAAACACAAACATCACTGATGTATCGCAAACATAAACTCACTGATGTAGCTCTCTCTCTCACACACACACACAGAGTACCACGTAATATAGGGACGTTAAAATCACCACAGAAAGGGGCAAGACAATTTCATTTTCACTTCCGATCGTGTCTAACATAGACGAACACTAAGTACCCCATGACAGTGGAAGGATCATTTAAACCAAAACACTCTACAATGAGGTCCATATCCCTCATGTAACTCTCTGCCCGCATGCAATGTTTGGCTAAATCCTCTAGTTTGCCAGTCCTGAAGCACGTGTGAACACAGACTTACATGGAAGACATGGTCCTATGGACTTCCTCCTAGTTTCATATGTTAATGTCCTTATACAGTTTGGATCTGTTTGTTGGATCAACAAACTTATCAGGATGAATCCTCACATGTACACCCCCCCCCCCCCCCCCCCCCCGATTCCTCCACACACATGACAACTGAAGATAGCTGTTATTCCGTCACTATTGCAGTGAACAAATAACTACGTATGACGTGAGTATGTGTGGATGAGAACCTAGCAAAGCGTATTCTCACACGACGGTCATCAGTCCTAGACCTGCATGCCACACGGTTTCCATACACACAGATCGAAGCCATGCAGCTACACGCTTCACAGATCCTCTATACGAGCTCATTCCACTTCGACATTCCACTCGTCACAGATAAACGCCACAAAGAAACGTTGTCTGTCTTAGGAAGGTCATTAAACTCTCTAGTTCAGTTTGCTGCAAGTAAGTACAAGCTGCTCCCCCCTTGCTGTGGAATCATTCAACAGTTGCCCCTAAAATCCTAGGTGTCAAGTTGCTGTACATATTACACACTGAATGATATATACACATTCAGAGAAGAACCATTCCAAGTTCACATATCAGTCTAAGAAAATTCTGTAACATGCAGTCAGTGAACTTTGTGTGGATACAGAGCCTGTGAAACTGAAGAAAAGATGGAAGCTGAATTGTGTGGGGGAAATATAAAAACACACTTGCAAAATGCAAGGCTTAAAAGTGCACAAAAAAATGCACTAGTGGCTACATGTGAACTACATGTATTTAATACTTGCACACAAGTGCACTATTCAAAGTCAACAGAAAGTGCAGTTTCAAAATTCACAACAGAAATAAATATTCCAAGATAAACAAGTTTGATAAAGTTGAAACAAACCAATGAATGAATAATAACAGATAGGAAAGACGCTCTCGTTACCTTCGCTTAAAAACAACCTTCCGCAATTACCTAGGATTGAAAATAAAACAAGTCCTGCATGATCCAGTCTCAAACATTGCAGAAGATTAAAGTCTCACTATACAAGTCAGGCATACAACAACACTTTGGAAAACTGTTCATGGAATGCGCTTAATCTGTATACCAGAATCAGTCGCCTGGCACATGATATACATGTAGCATCTGAAACCATTGTGGTGACTGGCGTCTATGTTGTTCTACGTACGTGCAGAAGAGTACCGTGTAGAGAGCAGACGACGTTCATTGGTTGCGGACTGACAACTGGACGTCGCTGATTGGTGGCTATTTTTAGCGACTTGGTCAGATTGATATATAGTAGAGGTATGGAAGTGTTAGGCCAAAGAAAGTGAAATTTCTCTATTATTAGAAGCTGCAAAGTCATGACAATGGTCACAGTGGCCAAAGGAACAATCATTCATTTGGCAAACAAGCCTGCGCGTTTTGTAAGCGGCAGTTTTTCCCCTCAAAACTTACGAAGAACATAGAGACTTTAATAATAACGGACCAGTGTCACAACAATGTATTTTGAAGACGTTTCTGGCAGACCGCACAAAATGCTTGTGTGTGCACTTTAAATCTTCTTTTCTTAAAACTACTTTATGTGTATCAGGAAATATGGGTTGGTTCCCTCGGGAAAAGTCTGTGCCACCGTGCAGCGCCACCTGCCAGTAGCTGAACTTTGCTGGGGAGTGAAAGCCAGAGACTCTAAAAGACAGCAGCCCAGGGAAGCAGAACACAATTGGTACATGTACATGTATGTATCACAGCTTGAACTGGAGTCAAACATACACCTCACCATAACAACAGTGGCGTACCGGGTAGGGTCAGACATGCTACCTACTGAGCTACCGTCACTCCGTCATCTCTGCAAAAGATCCTGTTTCCGATGCAAATGTATTATCAAGTCATGTCAAACCTGTGTAAAGTGTCCACCCAAAGAACCATGGGAAGTGACCTTCCTAGACAGGTGACCACCAGGAGACTAACTCAGTAACTGAAGTCCACTGGTCTGGACATCAGTGGCCTCCATAGACAGGGTGTTGCTTCTACAGGCGGCTGCCCAGAAAGGTTTGACTACAGATGGGCAAGTCACATGACCATGCTGTAGACATGGTCCGTGACTGGCTGGGCATACCCCGTGACACAAACAACACTTGTTTCTAGTGGGTAGGACGTTTTCACCATTTCAACAGTTTGCCTGAGGCAACAGTAATTCTACCAAGACTACCACATCAATCAACTAGCTGACTTCAAGAACAGGCGTGACTGACTTCAGCTGCACCCCTTTTTTCCCCAGAAAACTCAGTCAACATGATGATAAGGTTGAACAGTTCAGTCAATGTGTGCAATTTGCCAAACTGGAAATACCAGAGTACGGCAAAGAATCCTGATTATTCTCAGCTGACAGAAAGAAATAAAGCAAGGTTGTTGTTCAACAAGTACGTGCCAAGAAGGCAAACAACGCTGCAATTTTCTCAGCCGACAGAAGAGAGGTGAAGCCAGGCAAAATGAGTACGATCAGCCAGTCTAGCTGCAAGTCGAGTGTGGATGGAATCGGGGGAAGTAAGTTGCATCATTCCAGGCATCAGCGTTATATGTACAGCCAGCAGTGTGACTGACAGCAGCAGCAGCTACTCACACACAGCCTCATGCATCGAAACAGGTGACAAACAGCAAAATGCCAACCCATGAAGACAGTGATTTGTAATTTTTTTTTTTTTAAATAAAGAAAACAGGGAGATGGAAGTTGGGGGGGAGAGGGGGTAGAGTGTGAACTCGTGAAATGTCACTTGCATACATTTTTGTCAGTATTCTGAGAAAACCAACTTTCTACTTCAAAATATCAACAGTGAACGCATCAACACAGGTAAGGATGCGAGTTTGAAATGTTGCTGAAAGCTCCCAACCAAACCCACTCCATCCCTCCATATTTGCATCTATACTTATTTGTCGCAAGACAGGATGTTTCGCGAATTTCACGAAGAGACAGGCAGTTTACCAGATTTCACAAACCGACAGATTTGCTCTTCAACAGTTTACTAGTATGTATGTATGTCACACTGTCGTGCATAGGAAACTGTTTGAAAGCAAAACTACACTACAGGATTGATCTCAACACTGACAAGAAAATAAATGTCTTTACAGATGGGAGAACTGAGGGGGGAAAGAAAAAAAAAACACCCAAAAATGACTGTATAACTAGATAACACTTGAGAACTTTCATGAACAACTTAAAGAAGAAACAAAACCAATAACAGACAGCGAATATGATGAAAAGTGTGGTACAGCGTTCAAACATGACATCACCACAGACAAAAAAAAAAAGAAAAAAGCTGAAGTGCAAGCAGGAGAAAGGTAACCTCCAAACACGAGAACAAGGAGAAAAAATGAAGAGAAAAACTTGACTGCATGTACAACTGCTGGGAAAGGAAAAAGTGACTGTACAAATGACCGCTAGCGCTGGGCTGAAGATGAAGCAACTTACTGCACTTCCCCGCCACACGAGACCGGCTACAAGACAAAAGAACACACACCAAGGTTGGACAACATCCCATTATCGCAACACACAGTCAAACCTGTCTTTAACAGCCTAAGGCAGCAGCCGACCATCACTACACAGTAACACTTGTCTTAAACAGCCTCAGGCCACCGTACCTACATAATTATATGTATATATCCAGATGCTGCATGTCTCTGCAGCTGTCAGGTTTTAATCATCCCTGGCATTGGTTGAACAAAAAAATGACATCTGCAGTTAGTAAAAGCAAAATGTTACACCCCTGATGTTCATGTCACAAAACTGAATTATTACACCAGCCACAGAACAACAAATATGGACAAAAACCACTGTAACGCCTCACAGTTCTTTACACACTGCAGTGGGCTAAATATAGCTGACATCACTACAAACGTCTTTCCTGGAACATGCAACAACCAGGCAAGATTGGGACAAAACATCTGACTTTCACAGAATACTGGGCAGGCAAATTGGAAGTTGGTTAACAGTTGGGGAGGAAAAACAAAAGCAGAGACTACAAAAAAAACACTACATGTACAACAAAACAAAAAGACAACAGATACAACAAACAAAACATTCACGAACATATAACATATTTTATTTTCTACGTTGAACACACAAGAATATGAACAATGAAACCAGAACGAAAGTGATCAGCAAGATCATCATCTATTACTGGTTACATCTGGACACATTCAGGCACACAGACAAACACACACACATGAAGACAAGCGCACACACTCACGCACACACACACACATGAATGGGCAATTCCAAAATATTTGTTTGAAAATGGAGAGTCAGCTAAGCATGCTTTTCAGTCTCCAGTTACACAATTTCTGCTTGATGCCGCGAAACACTGTGCAGACTCCCTAGTAAAATATGTAGGCACACATTGTTTGAACACAATTATTTGAGTAAAGGCAAATGTGGACACCGAGAAACATGCGTAACAAATATAGCTGGAAATGCCCACAAATGATAAAACATCACTTACATGTAGGGCAGACAAAGCGAAAACGATGACAAAAAACTGATACAGGCCCACAACAATGTTACCCACAAACCTACCTACCCACACAATACAAAAAACAAACAAACCCAACAACCAAAAACAGGGACGCACAAAACAAAACCACCAATTTTACTCTGCATTCTGGGTCCCTCCTCATCATTAAAAAGTGACCATTAACCCCCCCCCCCCAATGAAAAACGAAAAAAGAAGAAGTACAGAAAGAGGCCAGAGAACAGAAGGAGAAGAGGGACAACCTGCCAAATCATTTTCCTTTATAAAGAGGGTTGGTGATGGAGAGGTTTATGCATTTCGAACAATACAAAATGACCTGTGCGTCTTTCATATGTCAGTCACGCCAACAGATATTCTCTCCCTTCTCGCCCAACAGCATCAGTCACATCTATATATATCTTTAGTGACGAGGACAACAAAAGAAAGTACCAACACCTCAAGCCGAAATGACACAGCAATAATAAACAATGCGCTTGTTTTTACGTAACTACAGCAACTACTACACACCTCTTCTGCCTTTAGTAATCGCTCGTACAACAGCGACTGTTCCTCGTAAAATTCACCATCCACCACCGTCACTTCACGGTGACCCTGAGCATCTCGGAGGGTTGTCGCACGTCGTGTGACGTCGTCAGTTTGTGTTGACTGCTCGGACATGTGAGATGGGGAGGAAGATGAGCGCTTCTGACGTTGTGAGATCTTGCGTTTGGCAGACAGGGTCATCTCATGGACTGTGACGCCTGGACAACGTGAAGGTTTTCATGATCATTTCTATCAAACTGAAACACACTATAAGGCACCAGGAAGTGGATATGGTCTCCGCTGGTATTTCCAAACATCTGAGGATCTTTTTTTTTCTACATCTGTACATGGCATTATTGTTGTTGTCTTTTCTCTTTACAGGAACTCTTTTAACAAAAAGGTAGTATTGCAAGTGTGTGTGCTCCAAATCCCACGTCAATCTTTTGAAGAACAGTAGGCTGTGGCTGGTGGGGTGGAAAAGAGAAATGTTTACACACACCAGAGTGAATCGTAAGGTGGATGTTTGTGCATGAAGTAGTGCTTAGCAGCAACAGCAGGCTTCGCTCCTGTGTTTTCCAGCATCTCAGAAGAGACAAATATGTGCACCAAGGAGAAACCATACCATACCATACTGTGGTGAAAGACACAGAGATCACCTCTAGCAAGCAGTTAACAACCAACAAGTGACAGCAAGAAGGAAAAAAGAAAAAAGAAAAAGCGAGTGTTCACCGTTTGTCAGCGACTCGTTGCGTTTTGTGCTCCCCTTACTGCGACACTCCATCACCACCAGGTCCTTACAGTGCTTGTGGGCATTGATGCCACAGTCTGAAAATATAACAGTGCCATTCAACTCGTCATTTTTTTTTTTACTGTTTTGTTGTTGTTGTCGGCTCTTGTCTGTTGGTTTTTTGTTGTTGTTGGGTTTTTTTGTTTTGGGGGGGCTTTTTTTGGTTGGGTGTTTTGGTTTTTTTTTTTTTTTTTGGGGGGGGGGGGGTAGGGGGGTTAGGGGGGGGGGAGGGGCCTGGAATAACTAACTAAATAATGTTAGACACAGACCTTTACACTTCCATCCCTGCTTGATGAGTCCCCAAAGCTGAAATCAAACGCAGGCATAAACATTATTAAACATTATATTAACATGATAATGACATTAAACATTAGGAAACATATTACATTAAGAATATGTACTGATACATGATGATCCGCAGAAGACGACCATAATCATGGTTACTATAATATATACAGTGATTACTGCTGCTTAGCATTTTGAATACTTCATCACTTTTGGCGCACACGTGTGGCTGGCTTTTCCGTCAGTAAGTTCTTGTGCAAATGGTTGATTGGACATGCCATTCATTGTTGTGACTCCGCTCAACAGCCTGAGGGGAAGTTAGAGCATCAAAAAAGGCTGCGAGCATCTCTGACAAGACATCAGCTGTACAAGCAACTCACTAAACCCGTGCAGTGTATGCAGAAAGTCGGGCGGAAGTAGGTCGTCTCGTGGAACGCGTGCTTGAAGCTGTTGCGAAGTGCGTGACAGTTGGCGCGGATGAAATATGTCTTCATCTCAACCTTGCTGATCATCCCGTCCCTGGTTAGACAAATAAACTGTGACAATTCACTGAGACACAATAACTCTGATACAGTGGAAATGTCCAGTGATTTGTTTTGAAAATGTTTTCTTTTCCAAAGTCTACGTCAACCTGCAAGTGGGGTAAAAGGAACTCAGTAACAGGCTGGGGAACTGCTAAGGAAAAAAAAAAAAAAACTGAAACCCGGGTAAGCGCCCTACTGGGTGGACCAGACAGCATTACATTCAGAAAACAAATTTTACCGCCTTTTCTCCTCCAAACAAAAATTTAGAAGTAGGCTGTTGAGTGGTGCCGCACGGCATTCATGTCTTCCCTCCATGGGGGATGCAACTTAAATTCCCCCAAAGGGAGAAAATAAAGAAATTTTTTTTAAAAAGACAGAGAGTATGCTGTCCACTCACTGATCTGCGTCCAGAACACAGAAGGAGTCGATGAAGGGGAAGTTCCCGGCGATGGCCTCAAACTCTCCATGAGATATAAACCCATCCTTGTCATGGTCATAGTTCTTGAACACAGCCTGATATAAAACAACAACAAAAATTATCATAGGAATAATATCACAGTCAAGCAAAATCAGCTTTTCACAATCATGTCTTGCCAAGATAGGGAATCAACAAATTTAAACATTCATTTTCATATTCATACGCTGCAAATCCAGAACCTCACATAGTAGCGGTAGGAATTTGACCATTACAAGGGTGGGGTGGGTGGGAGTTTGGGGGTTTAACGTCCTTCTCCACCACATACGGGTGATATCAAAGACGGGGCAATGATGAAAAAGCCAGCACAAATATTTGGCCGAAGTCGGGATACAAACTCACGACCCGAGCATTAGAAGTCCACCCCGGCTCCCCCTTGATCATTACAAGGAACTGAAACTCGGTGAAGTATCACTAACCTCCACCATGTCATGAACATGTTTGTTGATGGTGTTTGGATCAGGAGGGCTCACTCCAGCCACCCAGTCGGCAAACACTACTGGCTTTGTAGGTGTTGTTGGCTGGAGAAGGAAAAACAAATCATGCAAAATCAATAACACACAGTTTGAGACAAGTCAAAATGTTGAATTCCTATCCCCCCACCCCCTCCCCCAAACACACACACAAAAATCATACATGTACTTCTGAGGGCAACCAAAACTAAACCAAGGAAATGCTTTTTATTGTTGTTGATGTTGTTTTTGTTGCTTTTTGAAATGGTTAATGGCTTGCATGATTCCAGGGCAAGGAGGAGCAACAAGTACTGACTTACAACACCTGGAAAAGTGAAGTGATTTGTTACTGTGATATTACATGTAATAACCGTAAAGGATGCAATATGTCTATCTCACGAGTACAGACAGCTACGATGCTGAAGTGCCAATGGGTTCATCCCAATTCTTATGTTGGGAATGACTGAAGAGACAATGATGCAGCAATCTCCACAGCTGGACAAACATAGAGAAATCATTTACCGAGGAGAGCGAGCCACGCGGTTCTCGTGCTAGTGACAGCTCGTAGATCTCATCTTCTGTGTAGTGCAGATCCAAGGACAGCTGGGGGGAAAAAACAACAACAAATAAAAAACAACATATGATCATATACAGTAAACAGGAACTCTTTTTCCACTTCACGTGTAAAAAGTGATGCCCCATTTGGACATCACAACCAGTTTCATATCAGCCTCTAATACTGAAGAATTCTGGCACTTCGAAACCCTGACTGATCGGTGCTACGTAGACAGAAATAGAAGCCAGCAAACATGACCCAGCAACACAAGGCCTGCTCTCATCCTCCCCTGCCGCGAATGTGGGTCTGAACTGATGTGAGAGAGACAGCACTTTCAGGGGCAAAGATTTCACACACTGGCCAAACAACTGTCTTCAATGTTTCGTTGTTCAATGTGCACAGAGATGCCAACCTCTAAAAGTAGTCTGTCAGTATTATTTTCACACGAATGTCTGTACTTTCGGCACTTGTCAGTACTCTGCCGCACAAAAACAAAATATAAACACAAAGAATATATCGCTTATAGTTACAGCCCTGAAGTGTGAGCGTGCACACACAGACATGCATTCAGTAAATAAACCAAAAGTGATACTGCAAAGATAAAATTGTAAAGTTTCACACAATTCATAGTGTTGAAGGGGTTCTAGACTCACCCTGAGCGTGTTGACCAAGTCCATGTTGGCCTCCACTGGCACGGATTCATGGCCCTGTAGATGGGTCAATTCACGCAGGATGATGGCAAGCTGCGCCATCTTGCGGAAGTTGAGCAGACCTCCCTCCACTTTGTCAGGCAGGGCCGTTTGTAGGGAGATGATGTCTTTCAGATGTACACCCCTGTCATCAGAACAAACACACACACTGGTTACTTTATGTAATAAAACAATGATCTGAGTTTTACAGAAGCACTTTACCCTGTTGCTTGGTTTGACGTGCCGCACACTGAACACAACACGCACGCTCACATGAATCACCCAGCCTGTCTTCAGTTTGTTAGCATATCTGAAGTCTGTATAAAGAGGTGACGGTGAGGGTGTCAATGGGTTAACTTAACCCTGTTACTTACAAGATGGGGATCTTGAACCCTGTTACTTACAAGATGGGGATCTTGAACCCTGTTACTTACAAGATGGGGATCTTGGCCCCTGTTACTTACAAGATGGGGATCTTGAACCCTGTTACTTACAAGATGGGGTTCTTGAACCCTGTTACAAGATGGGGATCTTGGCCCCTGTTACTTACAAGATGGGGATCTTGGCCCCTGTTACTTACAAGATGGGGATCTTGAACCCTGTTACTTACAAGATGGGGATCTTGGCACCTGTTACTTACAAGATGGGGATCTTGAACCCTGTTACTTACAAGATGGGGATCTTGAACCCTGTTACAAGATGGGGATCTTGAACCCTGTTACTTACAAGATGGGGATCTTGAACCCTGTACACGAGTGGTAGACTTTGCGGTAGTTGCTGAAGTTGTTGTTGGAGGAGAGCAGCTCTGTGTACTCCATCAACAGCTGCACACAGGGGAGACAACTGTGTAATTACATGCTGCACAAACCGGCTTGTTCAAACTTGCTACTGATTTCCGTAATAAAGAGTGTTCTTGGCCCTTAGTTTGTCAATTTATCCCCACTTCTGCGTCGTAACTGGTACGAGAAGAGGACCTGCTATGCACACAGCCCCTGCCATTCCACATGACATTCGAAAACTTTGAATTTCCCATCCTACAGTAGTCTGTAGAACATTACCTTTTGTGACTCAGACGGAAGACAGGCGATGGTTTTGGAGAGACGAGCGAGGGCGCTATGAGACAGACCTCCCACAATGGCCATCAGTGTGTTGAAGTTCTGTAATACTCGCAGGTGCTGTACACAAGAAAACAGTCCGCTCAACATAACGTTCTGTCATACTCGCAGGTGCTGTACACAAGAAAACAGTCCGCTCAACATAAAGTTCTGTAATACTCGCAGGTGCTGTACACAAGAAAACAGTCCGCTCAACATTAAGTTCTGTAATACTCGCAGGTGCTGTACACAAGAAAACAGTCCGCTCAACATTAAGTTCTGTAATACTCGCAGGTGCTGTACACAAGAAAACAGTCCGCTCACCATTAAGAAACAGAAGCGATGATTGAGAAGAAGAAAATGAGAGGTAAAGGAGGATGGTATTTCCTACAAACTATACACTTCCTGTGCTCACAAAATTAGCTGGACTGAATGCTAAGGCCTACCCAAAGAAAGCAAATAACACCTGTTAATGCAGACAGACAGACAAACAAACTGAATCCAATACATCCCCCAACACCCCACCACCACCACCATCACCCATCCGTCCACTTTCAAAGTGGCTATATGCTGACAGAACGAAAAAATCAAACAGGCCCGTGCAAAAGGAGAGACAGACACACTGACTCCAATATCCCCCCCCACCCCCCCATTATTTAATGATGTAGGTATTAAAAAAGCAAACTGACCTGAGCAACGTTGATAAATTTGGTAATGACGTCGGCTCTCTGTTGCGGTGTTGTCTTACATAGCACCATGCACTGTACCCACTGAGACAGGCCGTTGAACAACGCGATGGAGCGCTCCAACTTGGGCTGGTCTTTTAGCGAGGCAGTCAGAGCGTAATTCTTGAAGTCAACAAACTGCAACACCCAAACAACATTTTCTGATGATGTAACTGGCAAGGCAGAGTAGAAGTTTTCCTCAATTTTGACAGCTTTTAGCTGTATCAAACAAAATGATCATGAGGGATGTATAAAATAAAATACTTACAGGCATAACAAATCAGTAGAAAATTATACAATAGTTACAGTACAAATGACATAATACCAAGAAAGGGTATGCCTTCTGAACAGATCCCAAAGAAAGTAAGGCTGATATTCTATGTATCATTCCATTCCGTTTTCACCATAAAACAGACGAATATATATATATGACAGCCTAAGAGGCTTTGCCAAGCAAGGCAGATGAGAAAGACTACATGGCCGACACTGCAGGTACACAGTTTGCAGGCCTGGTTCACGCTGGTTAACCCAATATGCGCACCCCAAACCACATAGACCTCCACAGCAGCATCCTACCACCATCTTGAACCTCACGATCATGTGTAAGAAAACTGTCCCAGCTTTCCAGCTCTCAGTGGATTTCACCCAGGAGCTGGCAGGAACACTACTGGAGCCAACAAACTACTGGGACAGCAAACAAAACAAAAAAACAAAAATAAGCAGCACAGATTATCAGTACTTACATGTATCCTGCGGAAAGCTTTGTACTCAAGGTATGTGAGTTGTGCGGCCAGCTCCTCAGGCTCCAAGTGGTTGAAGACGAGTGACACCTTGCGAGCGTGCTTTGACGCGGGATTTCGGACGGACATATTCCGCATCCAGTCATAAGACGGTCTGCAGGCAGACAGTGAATGACACTGCAGCAAACTTACACACAAAACGGATGAAAGTGACTTCACAATGTACGTGACATGAGTCAACAACATGGCCACACAGCTGATTGGTAATCTTGGAAGAGATTTGATTTTCTTTAAACGTAATTATTAACTCTTTGACGACGGAGCGCAATTTCTGACACACGATTTCCTATAGGAAATCGTGTGTCAGAAATTGCGCTCCGTCGTCAAAGAGTTAAACCCATCCATCCTGACACCTCTGTGTGTTATGCTGTGATGCTGGTGATTTTTCTTTGGGCCCCATAAAGTGTTTTCTATTTAAAACTATGCGGAACTGCACGCGCACCTATACTCCACTAAAAAACCTGTACAAACACTAAGAGTACACATACACACTTCCATTACTTCAAGCTAATTTTCAATATAGTTGGTATGTGAGGAAATAAGTTAACTGGAGCATAAAACTCAAACACGTCTGGCCATGGTACAATCCCTAACAACAACAGAACTGAAAACAAAGCAGCCACAGCTGACATGAAGAAAGTAAACACGTGAAAAGAGTGAAACCACTGACACTGTGGAGAGATCGACAAGTTCTCTGAGCTGTTTGTTGCCTTCGCTTTGGATGACTGCTCCCAGGTTCTGCACCACTGAACGCAGTCGACCATCCATGTCGAAGTGCACTGGGAAATTCACTATCCAATACCTGTAGAACAACAGCCGAGCACAGGTGAAAAATCTCCTTTAAAAAAAAAAAAAATATAGTGAAGGGATTACCATGAATTTGACACCTAGAAGCTCTTTCCCCAATCCTCCTTTCCCAAACACACACACACGTGCACATGCACACACACACATTCACAAATGTGCACACGCATGCACGCACACGAACAGACACAGACACAGACACAGACACACACAGACACACACACGTACGTTACCTGACGGCCTGACAGATCTGCATCTTGAAGTGCTGGATGGGGCATTGTGGGGAGCTGGGGATGTGCAGGCACGAGTCCTTGTCACATGTCACCGTCTCATCACAACCCTGGTAGCTGGTAACACTTTGTCAAGGAACAAAAATCACCCGAACACTTTCCCGGCGACTGGACGACACTGCTGTCATCGTGACTAGTGGGTCTGACCCCAAAATGAAGCTGTGATATGTGATACTAATGTTTCCCGGCTCCCGGGCTGCTCATCAGGGGTTTCTCTCCAGGTCCTCCGGCTTTCCTGACCCAGCAAAAATGGGAAAATAGGTTGGCAGGTGGTGCTGCACTATGACAACATACTTCCCCCAGGGCAGGCAACTTGGATTTTTTATTTTTTATTATTAATTTTTTATCCCTTTCGGGGAAATTCGGGCTGCTTACCTCGGGGGAAGTGCGTCGCCGCGTTGCAGCGCCACCCAATACCTATCCTATATTTTTTTTACACTTTTGCTGGGGGAGGAAAGTCAGATAACCCGGACAGAAACCCCCGATGAGCAGCCCGGTAGCCAGGAAAACCCAGGATATCACATATCACTAGCTCAACCTGGGCTCAAACCCATGCTTCATCGCCATGACATTGGTGACGGCTGTTCAGTAGCGCAGCGGCTAAATCCGATGTGCTACCTATTAGACCACCGCTCACCCACTTTTTTTGAAAGAAATAACAAAGTACTAATAAAATAAATAAACAAATAAATAAACTACAAGAGGATACAGATCAATGAAGGCCTGTGCCAGGTCCTCGGAGGTCATGAACCACTGGTGCATGAGGAAGAACACCTTGACGAACTCCACCTGCTGCTCGTCCACGCCATGCTCCGCTGCACACACAATCAGGCAAACAGTCAGATACAAACTACAAGGCTATTGAAAATAACTTCATAAGCGACATGCAATGCAGACGTGAGCCACTGATGGGATTTTGTGTAGGATTCATGAAACTGTTGACAGCAAAGATGGCCTCAATTTTTGCAGTTTTATGAAACTGGCGTTGCAGAGTTAATAGCGAATGGTTGGCATTTGCTCAACAGCTAGCACGTCCATACTTTGTGGGTCCTCTCGCTTTCCTCCTCAGTGGGTGGAGGTAGGGAGGTGGGTGGACACACTTCCCCCAACAGAATTTTTCCGAAAGGGACAGGAAAGTACGAGTACAGTAGAGACAGAGAGCACGAGAGAGAGAGAGAGAGAGAGAGAGAGAAAGAGAGAGAGAGAGTGAGAGAGAGAAAGAGAGAGAGAGAGAAAGAGAGAGAGAAAGAGAGAGAGAGAGAGAGAGAGAGAGAGAAAGAGAGAGAGAGAGTGAGAGAGAGAAAGAGAGAGAGAGAAAGAGAGAGAGAGAACGAACGAACGAACGAACGAAACTTTATTTTACAAGGATAAAAGATTAGGTACGCAGACCTGTCTTACATCTTGTCCTTGCTAGGCTACTGATATATGTATATACAAAGTAAGCAAAGTAAGCTCTAACTAGGTAGAGCATACACAATGATACACACAACACACACACGACCATGCTACTACATACATAAATCAAGCAATACTAAGAAGAAAAAGAAAAAAAAAAAAAAAAAAAAGGGGGGGGGGAACAAAGGATGTGATAGGTGAGCAATGCAAACAAATCTTGAGGCGATGTTTTTACAGTTTAAAGAAAAAACAAAAAAACAAAAAAACCACGCGTGATGTGAATAAGTATTGGGAAATTTTTTTTTTTTTTTTTTTTTGCCCGAACTACAAAATCCTACAGAGTAGATGTATTGTCAAGCCCATTACGAGCTGTCCACCAGATGTTTTATTAGTTTGGTCTTGAATAATCTAAGCGAGGGTGCTGATTTGATGTCTTTTGGAAGTGTATTCCATGCGTGTGCCCCTGAGTAAGAGAGGGAGGTTTTGAAAATATCTATACGAGGCTTCGGCACCACGAAATCGTTTCTCAGTGTTCGGTACGGCACTTGAGAGTGCTTGAATAGACTTGCGAGATATGCGGGGGTTTTTGACAGTTTTATTTTTTGCATCAGTATCATTTTGTTAAGTCTGAGTTGTTTTCGCAGGGGCAGGATACCCAACGATTTAAATTTGTCATCGGTGCTAAGTGAGCACATGCTTTTGTCTATAATCAGTTTAATCGCTCTTCTGTGGAGCGAATTTATTCTTTTAAAGTTTGCCTCACTACAGCCGTCCCAAACGGTGGACGCGTAGTCTATGTGTGGCTGAATATGTGCATTGTAAAATAGTTTTCTTGTGGGTTCATCGGTAAAGTATTTAAGTTTGGATAGTAGAAACAGAGTTTTGGACAACACTTTGCACGTATTATTTATATGCGCTTGCCAGCTTAGCTGATCATCTACTGTGATCCCCAGCACACGGTGTACATGAACTTGTTCGATATGATGAGAGCCAAGGCAAAGTTGTAATGGGGGCGGATTCAGTTGGTGTTTCTGTCTTGTGGTAATTAACATGCATTTAGTTTTAGACGGATTAGGGATCATACAGTTATTGTTGCACCAGTTGGAAACATCGTGTAGGCTTTGTTGTAAAGATTGGTTGATGAGAAAAAGAGAGAGAGAGAGAGAGAGTGAGACTGGTGGCAGAACTTACTGAAGGCCTTGACACAGAGCTGAATGAGGTGTTCGGGCGTGGCGGCGCGGATGGTGATGCCAGCCGTGCCCGGTTTCTCCTCGTCCACCGCGCGGGCCGGGCTGTCTCCGCCCTGCATGACTGGGCGTGTGGCCGTTGTCGTCCGCCAGCGCGGCCCCCCTCATCTACGCCCCTCCCCGGTGCACCGCGACCCTCCTCCCTTGTCCAACCTGCCGAGCAAAGAGACAGAAGATCTAGTTTACATCAAACAAACTCTTTCTGACAGTATCTGTAAGATCTAAATCACACCATCAGCTACGCTCCCCACCAGAACATATGGTAAGTTGAATGTAACAAGACCTCCTCTTTTTTTCACAAAAATTAATCCAGTTACTCCAGTTTTAGATCTCACCTGATAGTTTGCCAAATGGAGGGATTGCACTATGTGCCCTAACCCATTTATGCCCAGTCTCTCTAAATGTGGACACGCACAACAGAGCACCTGTACAGGTTCCTGACGAATACTCATGTTGCTGGTTGGAGAGTATGTAGTGGTTCTATGTTCACAGAAAGCCTAATATGATTGGCTGTGATTTACGGCATTGCTTCAGAGTTGGCATCTGCCAAATCGGGCGTTAGAGTGGGTGCAATTTATAGACAGTGTGTGTGTGTGTGTGTGTGTGTGTGTGTGTGTGTGTGTGTGTGTGTCTGTGTGTGTGTGTGTGTGTGTGTGGTGTGTGTGTGTGTGTGTGTGTGTGTGTGTGTGTTAAGCACAGCGAGTCCTTAGTACTTGGAACAGCAGTGCTGTACAAAAACTAAGTATTATTATCATTATTAAAGTTTAGAAATACGAGTTTGCTGTATACATAGTCTAGAATGCGTTAGGGAACGTGGTTTGGTGGCAGCAACAGGTTTGTGTGGACACACCACAGAGGCACGAATTTAAATGGCGAAGCGACCGGATAATTCAACCTGTAGATTCATATTTTGGTTTAAAGAAAGGGTCGGGTTTCCTCTCAACAGGATATGGTTAAGTTGCATGCATGATGAAACAGGAGGCAAGTTTTTTGTTCTTTGGGTTTTTTAACCACTATATTGTCCCTTTCGGGAAAATCAGGCTGCTCCCCCTGGAGGAAGCATGTCGCTGCGGTGCAGCGCCACCCAATACCTATCCTAGTTTTCAATTTTGCTGGGGGAGGAAAGCCAGATAACGCGGAGAGAAACCTCCAATGAGCAGCCCGGTAGCCAAGAAAAACCGGTATCACGTATCACAAGCTCGACCAAGGCTCGAACCCACGCTTCATCACCGTGACAATGGTGACGGCCATTCAGTAGCGAAATAGCTATGTCCGACGCGCTACCTATTAGACCACAACTCACCACTCTCTGGAATGAGCTACCCAAATTCACATCAAGTTGAGAGTGAAAACTGAACCCTGAAGTGTGAAAACTAGTCAAGTCTCAGTAAAAGCTGAAACACTTGAACTGAGAACAAAAGATACTAAAAAAATAAAAGTCTGAATGGGACCACGCTTCAGCGATCCTGAAAATCTTCCAGTGAAATTTACCATGAAGTCAGGTGGCGAAAAGTCTGGCCGAAGATGCTGCTGAAGGCTTTGTGCAAGGAGCGAACTCATTAAGCAGCACAGCTGGTGGGCAGAACGCTAGCGGTGAGTTGGATGAAAACTTGCGGCAACTAATCTCCATCACACACACACATGCACGCACGCACACACGCACCGCCCCCCCCCCCCCAAACACACACACCTAAATCTAACACCCTACGTCCTTTTCCACCACATATATGGGTGATATCAAAGCTGGGGGCATCGAGAAAAGGTCCGGCACACATGTCGAACGCACGACTTGATCATTGGAAGTCCAACCCTCTACCATTCCACTGTTCCGACTCCCAACCCTAGGCCAAACTAAGCAAGAGAACTCTACTAAATGAGTGTGATATATGGTTCAAGGTGATGATGATGGAGACTTGATATAGCGCACGGCTCCACCCTGAGCGCTCACGGCGCTTAGGGAGAGGTTTTGAAACTCAAAGAAAAGATAGTGAAAAAAAAGAAGAAAAAAAAAGAAGAAGGGTTCGAACTATTATGGCAATGTGACAAACAGACTCCAATACCAAGAAGGGTTTCTGGAACTGTTCGCAAGTCTGATGCCATTGAGTTTACGACACACTAAGATAGTTGTTAAAAATGTTAACACTGACTATATGCCTTTGGCTGTGTGAACTGGGGAATTTGTTGCCATAACTCGTCAGTCAGTCAGTCAAAAGAAAATTTAAATGTGACCAACCTTACTGAATTGAACAGTGTTCAGTTGGACTGTTCAGCCACAGTCGCTGTCCCTCTCCACGCACCTACCTATTAAGGCTGTTGGCACTCACTTGTGGCTCACACCACACCAACTGACCTACCAAACACCATGACGGGAACTAGCCTCGAACTGTTAGGAACAAGCAAATACTATGAGACGAGTGCCAAGTTACAGCCACACACAAGAAGCTTCACTGGGCTAAGACCCCGTCTGTCAAATGATTTCATTATATCTTGTGAACAGACACTGTTTTGACAGCAAATTATGCAATGCATTCTAAATGCACTCAGGATGTTTACTCTGAACGAGGCGGTAAAACCCGAACGTATCAAACACACTACGCAACAGAAACAGGACACTGAACTGATGGTGATGGGGTATATATATATATGGCAACTCTCTTGGTAGTTATGATCTTCACTCAAACAAGAAAAAAAAATCCTCAGGTAACCTGACACCACAGTTTTAAAGACCCATCTTTTGACATACCACACTTACAAATCATTCCGAGTTCTTTTAGTGCTTTATACTGTCTAGCATCTTCCTACTTAGCCCCCCCCCCACCCCCTCCATTTTCTTCCTAGCACTACATGTATTTTTAAGGAAGTTTTTTTTGTTTTTTGTTTTTTAAGGAGGCAAATAATACCTGATAGTTGTTGTATTTGAGATCACTGAAGCAAGTACGCAAGGCAGCTGCTGACGCACCACTAAATCAACATTTCAAAGGCCCTGAACTGTCATTTAACCTTAACAACAGCACAGGCACACAGATGCATTGTTCGGACGAGGAATTCCCCAGTTATTTCCCTTGGTGTTTGTGGTCAGCAGACGTAAGTTCAATGCATTTATTTCACTTTTAAGGTTGACTTCTTCTTCTTCTTCTGCGTTCCCTGTTCTGGACTCCGCCTCAGATGATTAGGTTTGTGGTCTTTATATAAGCAGTGGTGTCGCGTCCCCTACCCACTCCTGGGTCGGAGATCCCTTTTCAACAAAAGAGACAGGAACCGAAAGAGACAGATGAACGACACAACACACGAGGAATGACAATAGAGCTTTTTATTAACGCTACCACACTATCACACGAAGGACGCGTAGGCCAATGATGATGGTGCCGGATGAAGACGGAAAGGGTGATAACGTAATGAGGATGATACCGATGATGGGGGTTGACGATGAAGCTAATGGTAATGAAGATGGCGATGGGAAGATGAGGTGGGAGATGGCTACAAGAAGTAAGGATGAATATATCAATAATAAACAGACATTCACAACAACAAAGTGGATCACTTGTAGAATACTTAGGCGTCACACTTGACAGCGGATATAACCTTAACCTGTCCCGCTTTGTCGATACGCTTAACTACGCACGTGCTTTAATCTAACACACAAGAAGCGAACGCTGACAGGGACGACAGCGTGAAACTCGGCCCACTGTAGAAGGACGCAGACCGAAGGACGATGAACGAAGACTGAAGACTGTAGGACGATGATACGAAGACTGAAGACTGAAGGACGATGACGCGAAGACTGAAGGACGATGATACGAAGACTGAAGACTGAAGGACGATGACGCGAAGACTGAAGACTGAAGGACGATGATACGAAGACTGAAGACTGAAGGACGATGATACGAAGACTGAAGACTGAAGGACGATGACGCGAAGACTGAAGACTGAAGGACGATGATACGAAGACTGAAGAACTCTCCCTTCTCCCTCCCGCGCGTAGAATACAGAGCGCATAGAGTGAGGAGGATCGTAGCGTGAATATCACTGCGCCCCTCCCTCCGCCCAAAAGTTATGGTGAACGGAGGCTCGAGGAGGGCGACGACAACAGTGGCGACTTTGACGAGGATGATGATGTGAACCCCCCGCCGCGCCCGGCTTTACGCACCACGATCACGACCAGCAGAGGATGGTGGAGGGAGATAAAGCAGCCCAGCAGTGCTGAAGAAGGCCGCAGAGATAACGACGACAGGTGCACTTCACTAGTTTCTCCCTGGGCCGGACGAGCCGACAGCAGTACGGGAGTCTCTGGTGGCGACGACTCTCAACACTCGGGAAGGAAAGACTGTCGCTTCCGGCCTCACGAGTCGAAGATGACATGAAATAGAAAATTCACAAACAGGCCTGGAAGGCCAAGATTACCCCATGATTGAAATACTGGTAAGTACATCGAAAGCAAGAGCACCCCAAAAATGATACGGAAACAATGCTGGTCTCAATGATTTATACATGAAAACCATGACCGACCACGAAGGCATGATAAAATGAAGATGAATTAACGAAAAGGGGGAAATGACCGGATAAGGGACAAAACACATGGCATGATAGTGAAACAGCGGTGAACCTATGACTAACCAACTCGCCCCCCCCCCCCCCCACACCCCCCTAACTACACACAAAGACCTAACCAGAAACAGACAGACGATGAAAGATGAATACTTACATGGAAGGACGAAGACTTCCCCTGGTGTATTTCCCGCAACACATAAGTGTATCAATAATACAATGGGTCCCAAAAATGGTGACCACAACTGCGAGCCTCAAGGTTGAAGCTACCTGCACTGTAGAGCACTCGAACATGTTCTGCCCCGGCCTGACAACCCGCATGAACACCGGCGACCCGTGTTCACAAAATCGGAGGCACCCCGTGCCCGCCAAAAGCGTGCAACACGCACCGCACGAGAAATAACCACACTGGGAAAAGATAGCGGGGAGTGGGACTCATACTACGGTGACACATTACCAACCAAGGCCCGAACTCACCCCCAAACACACAGACACACACAGACAACACGCAACACACCGCGACACACCCCCCCGCTAGGATGAAACTACCCAGTTTGATCAATAACCCTCCAAAGCGGGTGATGTTGCAAAATCTCAGAACAGCCCTATCCATCCCCACAAGCGTCCGCCGCCCTACTCAGATAGTCAGCACCGACGTTTTCCTTTCCCGGGATGACTCTGATTCGGAAAGAATATCTCTGCAGTTTCAGAGCCCACCTGGTGAGCCGACCGTTGGCTAACTTGACCCGATCGAGGTGTTGCAGCGGCTGGTGGTCAGTTTCCAACACGAATGTCTTGCCGTAGAGATACGGGTCGAACTTCTCGATCCCCCAGACGACGGCGAGGCACTCTTTCTCAATCACTGAATAGTTGAGTTCCGGTCCTGTAAGCTTCTTGCTAGCATAGGCCACGGGCTGCGGTCCCTGACCCTGGTCCTGTAAGAGAACAGCGCCCAGTCCTTTCTCAGATGCGTCGGTGCGTAGAATGTAGGGCAGGTCAGACTGCGGAAGACACACAACAGGGCTACTGCAAAGTCTAGCTTTCAAGGTTTGGAAAGCCCGCTCACAATTCTCATCCCACTTCACCTTGTTGGGTTGTCCTCCCTTGGTCTTGTCAGTCAGCGCCAAGGCAATCTCGGAAAAATGGGGCACAAAGCGACGGTAAAAACCCGCTAACCCCAGGAAGGCCCGCAGTTCTTTCTTGGTCGTGGGTCGTGCGGCTCCTCGAATTTTCTCAACCTTGGAATCGACAGGCCACAACTTGCCACTCCCTACACGGTGTCCCAGATACTCAAGTTCTCGAAAACCCAGAAAACACTTCGAAGGTCTTGCCGACAACCTCACCTCACGAAGTCGCAGAAACAACGCACGCAGTGCATCCATGTGCTCCTCTTTGGCTTCGTTTGCAATGAGAACATCGTCCATGAAGTTGTCGATGTCACTGCGGTTGAGCGGCGCAAGTAGCTTTCTCATCATGCGACTGAAAATCGCTCCCGCCGTTTTCAAGCCGAATGGCATCACACGCCACTGGTACTGTCCTCCGGGAGTCGTGAACGCTGTCTTCGGCTTGTCCTCTTCTCGCAGGGGCACCTGCCAGTATCCCTTCGACAGGTCTAGTTTGCTCAGGTACTTCGCCTTTCCGATCTTGGCAAAAAGATAGTCCACGTCGGGCATAGGTTCGGCGTCGAACTCTACTTGCTTGTTAAGCTTTCTAAAATCCACACAGAACCGGATCTTGCCGTCTGGCTTTTTAACTAGCACGATGGGCGACGAGTAAGGCGACGCGGCTCTCTCTATTACTCCTAGCTTGAGCATGCTGTCTACTTCGTCCTCGACAGTTCGCCTCATAACGTGGGGAAGCGGGTACTGCTGCGTGCGGACGGGCTGCTCGGACAACACGACAATCTCACACTCATCCAATGACGTACGGTTCGGGGCATCGGTCAAAACGTCGCGGAACTCACTACAGATACTCCTAAGCTCCTCGTGGAGTTCTGGGTAACTGGGGTCCAGGTTCACCTGCTCGGGCCCCTCCGAAGCTTGCAGTGGAATCAAGGGAATCGTGGAAGCGGCAAACCCAACTTCTTCAGGTCCATCCTCTACCACAGCAGTGGACACTCTAACGGTCTTGGTTTCATGATCGGACTGTGGCTTGTCTCCCCTCTCGACATATCTTTTCAAGACGTTGATGTGATACAACCTTTCCTTCTCTCCGATCTGAATACGGTAGTCATTGACCCCCTTTTTCCCCATCACAACAAATGGACCCTGCCAGGACACCTCCAATTTGTTCGCTTTCCCGGGCAACAGCAGCAACACCTTGTCACCAATCGCAAAGCTTCGGGGACGGGCTTTTTTGTCAAAGTGTGTCTTGTGCCTCGCAGAAGCTCGGTCCAATGCGCTCCTGGCCATCTCGCACGTCTGCTCAATCCGATTGCGCAGGTCTACCACATACTCTGAGGCAAGTCGCACGTCTTCATCCTCCACGTCCTCTGTCCATAACTGCTTCAACACGTGCATCGGACCCCTCACGGTTCTTCCATACAATAGCTCAAACGGGGAGAAACCCAAAGACTCCTGCGGGACCTCGCGGTAGGCGAACAACACAGCCGGGATGAATCGGTCCCAGTTCTTCGGCTTTTCCTGACAGCACTTCTTCAGCATCCCCTTGAGAGTGGCGTTGAACCTTTCAACGAGCCCGTTACACTGGGCGTGGTAAGGGGCTGCAGAGATACCTTGCACGGACAGCAATCGCTGAACTTCTTTCATCATGGCACTCACAAACTGCGTCCCTCTGTCGGACAGGACCTCGGCAGGGATGCCCAGACGAGTCCACATGTTCCACAAGGCCTCCGCGACGGTTTCGGTCTCGATATTCTTCAACGGTGTGGCCTCCGGATATCTTGTGGCGTAGTCCACCATTACGAGAATGTAGCGGTACCCTCGGTCTGACGCTGGCACGATGGGTCCCACTAGGTCCACAGCCACACGGCGAAACGGCTCGTCAATGAGCGGCATCCTTTCCAGGGGAACTTTCGCGACCTGGCCCCTTGGAGACATTCTTTGGCACACATCGCAAGAAGAACAGTACCTACGGACGTCGGCCGCCATCCCCGGCCAGTAGAATGATGTCCATGCCCTTTCTCTAGTACGCTTCGCTCCCATGTGACCAGCCATGGGCGGGTCGTGGGCTAGCCGCAGCACCTCACTGCGTAACTCCTTGGGCACTACCAGCTGCCTATAAGTTCCCGTCGTTCCTTTGTAGGTCCGGTACAACAGATCCTTATACCACTGGAACGACACAACGCCAGACTTCCCTCGAAACTCTTGCCCACTGTCGGCGTTCTGGCGGACACGCTTCAGCGTGTCGTCTTCGCGCTGCATTCTGGCCAAGGCTTTCGGGCCAACTCCCCCCAGGGTGGGCTCCGACACAGAAAGCGGCGTGGGTCCCGACTTCCTAGACTGAGCCCGGGTCTGCACGGAGCATGCCGCTGGTCCCACCCCATACACGGGGACTCTCACCTCCTCTCCCGTCTCCAACTCCAAGTGGTTGCCGATGATGACGGGAGTGACTGGATCTGGCATTAGAACAGCCAAGGCACGACCTGAAAAATACGGCGACGTCAAAGTGACATACGCCGTGTCACACCATCCCCCCAGGCTAGCAACTGCCAGAGTAACATGCTTCTTGAGACCCGTACGACGCGAGTCAGCTACAAGGTTCGAATCAACAATCAGCGTATCCGCCCCAGTGTCCCTCAAGCCAGGCACCTTCTGACCTTCTATTACAACCTCACACTCAGGTTCAAATCCCAAATTACTGCAAGGTTCACATAGAGCGACCGCCTGGTCGACAGAAACTTCTCGCGGCGAAGTGACTACCGCTGAAGTACCAACACAATCCTTGCTCCTATGACCTGCCTTGCCACACTTAAAACAGAGACCCTTCTCTTTCGCCTCCTTAATATTTACCTTCGGGGCGCCAGCGTTTGGCTGACCTTCTCTCTGGGTTTTGGGCTGTAACCCGGGTCGTCCCTGAAGGTTGGTAGGTGGGGGCTTCTTCGATGAGCAGGCTCGCTTGGCCTCCACTATGACATCGGCAGCACGTGCAGCGGCGTTGACGTCCTCGGGCAGCTTTTCCCTCACCCGGATCGCCCAGTCTGATGTCAAGGTCTCCATTAACTGCTCCTGTAGTAGCAGATCCCGCAAATCGCATGCTTTCTTCTCGTCTTTGCCTGCTAGACAACACCATTTAGTCAAATACGTCCCCAGGCGGACGACAAACTGAACAAAGGATTCACCAGGATCCTTCTTACTATTGCGAAAGCGTTGCCTGTATCCCTCAGCGGTTAAGTTGAAACGCTTCAACAAGGCATCCCGTAGCTTATCATAGTCATCCGACTCCTCCCTACTTAGCGCAAAGAATAAGGTGCGAGCCGTGCCACGCAAGAACGGCAACAACCGGCTGGACCAGGTATCTCGTTTCCACTTCTGCACTTCAGCCACTCGTTCAAATTGTTCTAAGTACTCGTCAATCTTATCCTTACCTTCTTCGAAAAACGGGAACTTTAGACCTTCGATCTTATTTTCCTTTCTCTCGGCCTGCTCTAGTTCTCGATCCCTCCGATCGTCCATCTTTCTGAGTAACTGCATGAACTGATCTCTCTCCTGTCTTCTTGCCTCTTCCATGCGCTGTTTCTCCTCCTCCAGGCGCTGTTCACGTTCCTCTCGCCTACGTTGTTCCTCTTGCTCCCTCCGCGCTTGGAAGGTAAGAAACTGCTGAAACATGCTAGACACCTGGGATAAATCACTCTGACTACTTGGCTGGGGAGGAACTACGTTACCCTGTCTCATGCCAGGAGAAGTTTGAGCCTGATCCCCGGCATGATTTGGTCCGCCCCGACCCCGTCCCTCGCACAACCTACGCGGAGTTTCCAAAGTGGTCGGGTTGACACCTGCACCCCCCTCGACCTGCTCACCTTGCTTGACCGTAGCCATACTCCTCGTCTCGGGCATCGGTGAGGATTAAGCGGTGCACTGAAACAGCTATCCTAATGACGAACAAAAGTAGTACTCACCTTCAACTGAAGCGTCGGTCCACAGGGTTAGGAGCGCTCGCGAGCTGAACACGAAACTACACTCTTTACAGAACAACAAAACAGCGACAAGACACCCTCCCCCCGAAACGACCCCTGGTTCCTGAGCGATGAAATGATCAAAATAAAGTACCCCGCATCTCCACCATTGTCGCGTCCCCTACCCTCTCCTGGGTCGGAGATCCCTTTTCAACAAAAGAGACAGGAACCGAAAGAGACAGATGAACGACACAACACACGAGGAATGACAATAAGAGCTTTTTATTAACGCTACCACACTATCACACGAAGGACGCGTAGGCCAATGATGATGGTGCCGGATGAAGACGGAAAGGGTGATAACGTAATGAGGATGATACCGATGATGGGGGTTGACGATGAAGCTAATGGTAATGAAGATGGCGATGGGAAGATGAGGTGGGAGATGGCTACAAGAAGTAAGGATGAATATATCAATAATAAACAGACATTCACAACAACAAAGTGGATCACTTGTAGAATACTTAGGCGTCACACTTGACAGCGGATATAACCTTAACCTGTCCCGCTTTGTCGATACGCTTAACTACGCACGTGCTTTAATCTAACACACAAGAAGCGAACGCTGACAGGGACGACAGCGTGAAACTCGGCCCACTGTAGAAGGACGCAGACCGAAGGACGATGAACGAAGACTGAAGACTGTAGGACGATGATACGAAGACTGAAGACTGAAGGACGATGACGCGAAGACTGAAGGACGATGATACGAAGACTGAAGACTGAAGGACGATGACGCGAAGACTGAAGACTGAAGGACGATGATACGAAGACTGAAGACTGAAGGACGATGATACGAAGACTGAAGACTGAAGGACGATGACGCGAAGACTGAAGACTGAAGGACGATGATACGAAGACTGAAGAACTCTCCCTTCTCCCTCCCGCGCGTAGAATACAGAGCGCATAGAGTGAGGAGGATCGTAGCGTGAATATCACTGCGCCCCTCCCTCCGCCCAAAAGTTATGGTGAACGGAGGCTCGAGGAGGGCGACGACAACAGTGGCGACTTTGACGAGGATGATGATGTGAACCCCCCGCCGCGCCCGGCTTTACGCACCACGATCACGACCAGCAGAGGATGGTGGAGGGAGATAAAGCAGCCCAGCAGTGCTGAAGAAGGCCGCAGAGATAACGACGACAGGTGCACTTCACTAGTTTCTCCCTGGGCCGGACGAGCCGACAGCAGTACGGGAGTCTCTGGTGGCGACGACTCTCAACACTCGGGAAGGAAAGACTGTCGCTTCCGGCCTCACGAGTCGAAGATGACATGAAATAGAAAATTCACAAACAGGCCTGGAAGGCCAAGATTACCCCATGATTGAAATACTGGTAAGTACATCGAAAGCAAGAGCTCCCCAAAAATGATACGGAAACAATGCTGGTCTCAATGATTTATACATGAAAACCATGACCGACCACGAAGGCATGATAAAATGAAGATGAATTAACGAAAAGGGGGAAATGACCGGATAAGGGACAAAACACATGGCATGATAGTGAAACAGCGGTGAACCTATGACTAACCAACTCGCCCCCCCCCCCACACCCCCCTAACTACACACAAAGACCTAACCAGAAACAGACAGACGATGAAAGATGAATACTTACATGGAAGGACGAAGACTTCCCCTGGTGTATTTCCCGCAACACATAAGTGTATCAATAATACAATGGGTCCCAAAAATGGTGACCACAACTGCGAGCCTCAAGGTTGAAGCTACCTGCACTGTAGAGCACTCGAACATGTTCTGCCCCGGCCTGACAACCCGCATGAACACCGGCGACCCGTGTTCACAAAATCGGAGGCACCCCGTGCCCGCCAAAAGCGTGCAACACGCACCGCACGAGAAATAACCACACTGGGAAAAGATAGCGGGGAGTGGGACTCATACTACGGTGACACATTACCAACCAAGGCCCGAACCCACCCCCAAACGCACAGACACACACAGACAACACGCAACACACCGCGACAAGTGGTCTTCAAGAGGTCTGTTTTGCTGCCCCAGAGTTTCTCTGCCAGTGTGGCTCCGTTCGGCCAGTGTTGTGTCTTTGCTTCTTTGAAGAGGGGGCAGGACTGCAGAATGTGTTCCGGGGTTTGAGGGGCTGTTCCGCACGGACAGTCTGGTGAGTGTGACAGCCCAAGGCGGCACAGGTGGGCACGCAGTCTGCAGTGTCCAGTTCGTAGTCTGAAGATGGTGGTCTGTTCATAACGCTGGAGCTGTGGCATCTGGTCGTTAGATGGGGGATTGTGTTGCGCCGTCCAGATTGTCTTGTACTGATGTTTTACCAGAGTCTTGGCTTCTGTGTAGGAGACTGCCTGCTGGGGTTGCTCTTTTCTGCTGCCAGACTTGGCCAGTCTGTCTGCCTCTTCGTTTCCTGTGAGACCACAGTGAGCAGGGATCCACTGTACGGCAACCTTCATCTGTTGTGAGAGGGCAGCTAGAAGGTGCTGTGTGTCTCTTTCCAGCTGCTCACTGGGTGACTGCAGGCTTTGGATGACGGATCTGCAGTCAGTTAGGAAGACGACGTGTGTGGGCAGGGGGGATTCTCTACCAATGAGCTTGGCAGCTTCTCGGAGAGCATTGACTTCAGCCCTGAAGTTTGTGGATAGTCGTCCAGCAGGCATGGAGCTTGTTGTGGTGCGGCCATCTGGGTGGCGGATGAGAATCCCGCTTCCTCCATTCCTGACTGCTGAGTCTGCGGACCCGTCAGTATAGGCGTGTGTCCAGACTGTCATGTTGTAGTCCCGATCCAGCATTTCTAGTGAGAGGGATCTAAGCGTGGCTTGTGGCTGGTCGTCCTTGCTGGTCACTCCTGGAACATCTGTAACAAGGAGCACCCCTTCCAGGTTGGTGTCCCATTCCTCAGCTGCTTGGAGTGGCTCTTGTTCTTCAGGAGTGGATGGCAGGATGTCCATGTGTGTTCTCATCAGCTGTTTGGCCAGGTGGTTGAAGCTGCCTCTTTTCAGTCGGGTCTTTGTGTGTTCTTGGAGGTGCTGGTGGGCGGGGTGGGTGGCTAGTCTTTTCAGTTTTTCGCTCTGGGTGAGCACTTTCTCCTCCCTTCGTAGCTCAAGAGAATGGAGTCCTGTAGTTGTTTCGAGGGTGTGTACGGGTGTTGTTTTCAGCCCGCCTGTGATGATTCACATGCCTGCGTTCTGCACCTTGGCCAACCTGCTGGTGTTGCTCTTTGCTGCGGTGGCCCACGCTGCTGCTCCATACTCCATCACAGGGCGTACATTCCCTATGTGCACCCTCTTCAGGATGCTGCTGTTGGCTCCCCACTTAGTGCCAGCCAGTTTCTTCATGAGAGAGTCTTTTTGTGGCCCTTTTCTCCATCTCTCTGATGTGCGGGTTCCATGTCAGTTTTTTGTCCAGTTTGGTCCCAAGGTATGTTGGTGTGTCTTCCTGGGGAATCTGGTTGACTATTTTGACACACACACTCTCAAACCCAGCTTATTTTTTTTAAGCTGTCTACTGTGATGTTGGAATAGTTGCGTTTAAACACTGTGCGTCAATGTGGAGATAAATGTAATAATCTGGCAAATACTATACAAATGACCTACACATGCAAGCTTCTCACCCGAAACTGATCATTTACCAACGCAATCAGACAAAAAAACACCGTTGACAATTTCCACCCAACCAGTGCGGATTAAAGCGGCAGCTGTTGACTATAACCACTTGCCCGCTGTCACATAAAACAGACAGATACGTATACACTGGTGTTTTATTTCATCACAGCTGTGCGTAAAATCAATCCAAAACGGTCTACAACAGGGCCGCTGACACCTCCCCTGTCTCAGACAGGGGCTGTGAGCTGTGGCCGGCTCCAATCAATACCATGCAGTCAGTGCACCTATGGCGGCCAATCAGCTGGCCTCTACTGGAAGGCCAAGGTCACATGACCATGGGTTCGTAGCGCTAAAGCCAAGATGGTGCAGGCAGACATTTACTAGTGCACAGAGAAAAGAAAAGACACGAAAGATAAAAAACAACAACGTAAACACTTTCATTGCAATGCAAATCAAACGTGACCTGGGCATAGCAATCTGAAGTGTGTATGATCAATGGTCAGACTGAGACCATATATCAGTGACTGACCACAGCATCATAGGTCCCCCCCCCCCACACACACACACACCGAAAGAAAAGGTCTTATAGCATAATGCATTTCTGACCACAAGTGGTAACTACATTTTTTCTTCAATCTAAAATGTACAAAAACTGAAAAAAAAAAGCGATAAAATAGTAAACAAGCAGCCAATGCAAGGGGGATCACTTGTGTTCCCGTGTAGCCCTCCTACAAGCCAGGCATCTTGAACAATGTTTGTAAGAGAACATGGGGGGTGGGGGGGGGGCAAAATCAAGCCAAGCTACCCCATTTTTGTAAGGTGAAACCAGAAACACTTTAGGGCGTGGGGTGGGGGATGGTCATATGGCCTACAAAGTGACTGACCTGGTGGGGTCTCACTAACCCTGACCCATGTCCCTCTGGGTACAGTGCACGTGCACCTAGTCGTCAGCAGGTCAGTGGACTCGCCAGGTCGTTCACACCTGCCCTGACCCGCCGTCAGCTGAGTACAGGCGACAGACAGACAGACAGACTGATGGATGAACGGCCCCGCAAACACTGGCCTAATGGACGTCTGTGCGTCAACGACAACTGGTTGAACGGGCAGGTGATAACGGCCGGTGTTAAACACTGTAATCTCCGGTTATTGACCATAACACCGCTGTGGGGGTTCTGTTTGTTAGTGGTGGACAGAGAGTTATTGTGGTGGTCAAGAACACATTGATACACTGAGTTTATGTGACAGTATCCGGTTCTGTGGTCAGGTTAGGCGGGCTGGGTATTGTAATTACACTGTACAATAGCACTGTGATCAAGTAACGTGAACTGTCACAGTTTTTTGTTTGTTTAGTTTTTTGTTGTTGTTGGTTTTTTTCCCCAGGGTGTTTGCTCTACTTATTTTCTTTCTTTGCATTTTTGGTTTTTTATTTGTTTGTTCAGTTTTTTGTTGCTGTTTTTTGCTTTTGGGTTTTTTGGGGGGGTGGATTTATGTTTGTTGTTGTTGTTCTTCTTCTTCTTGTTTAGGGTTTTTTTTTTTTTTTTTTGGGGGGGGGGGGGAGTATGAGAAATGGTTGTCAACACGATGAAGTGTTGACTATAAATCAAGTCCACTGCTGACTTTTAATAATCATTATTTATGCATATTATGTAAAGACTTCTTCTTTGAATTTTTTTCTCTGAAATTACAGGTACAGGGTTGTAGTATGAACAAAGAATATGTACATGCACAAGTAGTTTTGCAGTATGGTATGGTACATGTATACATGTACAAGCAAATTCCAACCACAGGCATGAACACCAGAAATTTTGCACACACACACGCGCGCACACACACACACACACGCACACACACACACTCACACGCGCACGCACGCACGCACACACACGCACGCACACGCGCACACACGCACGCGCACGCACGCGCGCGCACACACACACACGCACGCACGCACACACACACACACACGCACACACACACACTCACACACACGCACACACACTACAACTGTGGACCCAAACAAGCCGGAACACTGGTGTGGAAACTGTTGAACACTTAATAATCTGCTCCACTTGAGCCCACTAGCGCCCCCTAGTGGTAGCAAGAGACTTTGTCATGATGGAGTAGTGCAGCCAGCAGATTCAATTATCTAAATGATCTCCCTCAACACAAACACTCAACTGGAGTGCCAGCCCTACAAGTTTCCACGCATCAACACGCCAAAGTATAGTATACATGTATACTACAGCCGCGCGTCCTACTATTTACCAGAAACGCCGACACCACCACCCGAAACACCAGCAGCACTGACTAGGGTTTAGGGTTTGTAACCTAGGCTGAGGGTGGGAGGGCGTTTGGGAGTTTAACATCCTTTTCCACCACATAAAGGGTGATACAGTATCAAAGAAGTGAGCGGTGGTCTAATAAGTAGTGCGTCAGATTTAGCCGCTGCACTACTGAACGGCCGTCACAAATGTCACAGTGATGAAGCGTGGGTTCGAGCCCGGGTCGAGCTTGTGATATGTGATACCGGTTTTTCCTGGCTGCCGGGCTGCTCATCCGGGGTTTCTCTCCGGGTTATCCCGCTTTCCTCCCCCAGCAAAAATTGTAAAAAATATAGGACAGGTATTGGGTGGCACTGCACTGCAGCGACGCGCTTCCCCTGGGGGAGGCAGCCCGAATTTCCTGAAAGGGATAATAAAGTAGTAGTAAAGAAAAAAGATGGGGCAATGAGAAAACAGGCACATATTTGGCCCAAGCCGGGATTCAAACTCACATAACAAAGACGTAGGCTGACGGAGGTGTAGGGTTCGAAGTCAGACTGACTGGGGGTTAAGGCTTGGAAGTGAGAATGACATGGGTTAAGGGGGTACCTGGGGCTTGCAATGGGGATGGTTTGGTAGATATTTTTTATTATTTACTTCAAACCAGACCAAACAAGTTGAAGATCCTGTGTTTTCACCATCATTTACATTTGTGTTTTCCGTCTGCATCTGTACTACGACTATACTCCAGGGCATTAATTTTGTGGTGGCGTTTTCAGTGTTTCCGGCTAATGGTAGAACCCTACAGCCACTACTGGCTGGGCTACACACAGAACAATGTCCCTGCTCATATAATTCCACACACACACACACACACACACACACCCCGACCGACAGTGTCACACTAGTTGCTTGACAAACTCACAAAGGTCCTCTCTCATCCCGTGTGAGCTTTCTCACCCTTTAACAGCCGAGTACAGGAAAACTGGCTGGGACAGTAAGGATGTGAAACAGGGGAGTCCCAGTCTGTCTTCTACATTTTGCCTGGGTGTGTGCGTCAGTGTCCGGGCGGTAGTGAACAGTGCACAACTTCCTAACTTACTCACAAGCCGGCAGGAATGTGAAATGTTATCTCCAATGGAGCGTGATTTAATTTTAGAGTTGGGCACGGTTTCAACTTCAAGGGTGATGCAACATGTGACATTAAAACAACCAACGCGGTGGGGCAGGTCAACGTAATTAATGATGGTTTCAAGTTGCTTGTCCTTGATTTCGTGCGCACCAGCCCTTGTCACTTACTACGCACTGATACTAGCCCTAACTTCCCGGAATAAATACCCCCCCCCCCCCAACACACACACACGCACACACACACACACGCACACACACACACAAACACACACACACACACACACACACAGTGTCACACACACACACACCACAATATATAAGATAAAGATACTCCTTCCAAATTTGCCTTACTTTTCTGAGATCAGCATTGAACTTCTCAGATTTTGACGCATTTGGAATCCAGCTTTCAAACACCCATGAACTAATCTGTTCGCTGATCCCACTTCTCACACGGAAATGACTGTCTCACCAACCTTTTTTTCAAATTCTGTCTTGCAATAAATGTGTCCTGTTTGAGATTAACGTACGGTCCACCTGCCTACTCACGACGCCTCTCCCACTGTCAACATTTCTATCACTCAGCCCCTGGCGGGCCCCCTTCCCACAGGTAACAGCGTGCACATAGTGAGCAGCATATCACATCAGGCCACTGCCCAACCAACATCACGGGGGTCAGTCAAAATGGCCCGGTATTTCAACTGTGCTAATGTGATTCAAATTCTGACAATAACTGATTTTAGGTAACAGTGATCGCGCTAGGCATTTTCCAAACCGGTACTACATCACAGCAAACGAACTTACTCGCAAGCGAACCAGTAGGCCAGTCAGGGAAACCAGTAACTAATTTTGCCACCGAAAATCTGCCGGCGAATGCAGTGATAAGTTAATTGCTAACTGTAACTGTTACGGTGTTTGTCAATTAATTAAATGACAGGCGTCATCCACTCACTACTACATCTCGGCACGGCTCTCTCTCTCTCTGACTCAGAGACTTTTTTTTTCTCTCTTTTCCTTTATTTTTGAAACCAGTCAAACAAAATAAGAACCGGTAGGTTCTACCGGCTACTGATTTTCCAACCAGTATTTTCCTTTTCAAACCAGTATTTTACCGGTAATTACCAGTTAAATCCATCCCTGGGTAAATCCACATGTGTAAACTGTGTGCACCCACCAATATATTATGTATACAGTAGCATTTTAAGTCATTTGTTTTTTCTGGTAAATACACATGTATCCCCTTTCTTTTACACAAACCAAACTCTCCGTAAACAGTAGGATGTAGCACTGAGTGTTTCCATTCTTAAATGTGGATAGCACAGGAAACACTCTGGTTTTAGTTAATGAAAGAAAGGGATCATTTACTGGCCAGAAAACGTTTACCAACATATTACTACAGTGTAAAAATGTATGAACAATAATATTTGAAACATGGGTTTTTTTATGTAAAAGCAACTCAGTGCCTTTCAGCTGAAACTTTAGAATCAGAGTAACACTGCAAACACTTCCCACCATCCTGACTACCCCCCGTAGAGAGAGACTCGTGATAGAGAGTATCTTAATGTGTGTGATGAACGGTGCACACTGTGGCCCTGTTTCCCTGTGGACATACGACAAAGTTCAGTGGTCACGGTCTAAATGCCAGTGACGCACACGAGCCTGCCCAAGTTCACAATGCGGAAATGGAAGCTGCTGCGTGGTACAGCACGGAGTTATCTGGTGGTGGAAAATTGCCGCCAGCTTATGGGATGACTATGTACCCTATTACGCACAGTTCACCCCCCACCCACCGCCAACACACCCCCCGGGGGAGGGATATTTAAACGCCCGGGCAGGCAGATGGTCCTCGAAAATCTACCTCCTCCCTGAGGAAATTACAAAACATACTCCCCCCCCCCCCCATGTGTTTAGATGTTGATTTTCACTTCCTAGTACATTATTAATCATGCAGTTACTGTGGCGACTGCACAACACTTGTAAAGTGGTTCTTGACCTAGCATCAAAGAGTCGTGTGTGTGTGTGTGTGTGTGTGTGTGTGTGTGTGTGTGTGTGTGTGTGCGCGCGCGCACATGAGTATGTTAACATCACTGGGCAGTACACCAGACTAAATAGTTTTGTGCTATCAGGCAGGAAAGTTTAAGCCCTGTCGTTGGCAATCACTGTTACCTGTTTAATCAAGTATACCATCTCTCAAATCTGGTGCACTTTCAGTGCGTGCTGGTGTATAGCATAGAGACTGTGGGATAAAAACGAACAAAGCAAAAAATGAACACACACACACACACACATCACGTATGCAGCCTGAGCCTCCACACCGGTGACCAAAGTGTACAGAACATAGCCCATGCCTCTCAAAAAGACGCACTGCTTCACTCAACGTACAAACAATCCCCACTTAATTGTGAACATTCTCTCTGTGAGTGCATTTACGCTACTACCACTCGCACACAAAATTAATGTGTTGCACAGCATTACAGTGCAGTGACCGCATCTGCTGACAAAGCATGGAAGGGCTGCACACCACTAAACTCTGGATACAAGCCTGTGCAGGTGCTGATTTCAAACGCCCCCATTTTACCCTGTACAATTTGGGTGCAGGTTGGCCGTGTGGTTTTAAACACTATGTAGACTATGCCTGAAGTATGGCTACACTTACGGACAGAGCACTACACCCCCATTTTACCCCGTACAATTTGGGTACAGGGTGGCCGGGTGATTTCAAACACTACCACACTACACACACATGCACGCGCCTGAAGTAGGGCCACACCGGAGGCAGTGAGAGTGGTGAGCGGAAATCCCCCGATGATTTATATCCTTCCTCACATCACATCGCATCACATGTCCGGCCAGCGAGATGTCACACAGGTAAACCGCCACAACCGCCGGTCGTTAGCAACGTCAGCAGGTGGTGAGACCATCCTCAATTACGCCAAACACCTACCCCTTCCTTCCTCCCCCCCCTCACCCCCCATCCCCTTAAGGTTGCTCATCCCTGAGTATGAGTAGAGTTTGACAAGAGTAGGCTTGACAGTGGTATAGCCATCTGGCAACACCATGTACTATGTGTCATCTATGGGTAAAAGCTGTGTTCCAAGTAGAAATAAAAAAAACCTGATTCCTTGAACATGCAAAAAAACCTGGATTTAAAAAAAAAAAAAAACTGCTTGAACTACTCCACAACTTTGGAATGCAGTGATGTAATTGGGCATGTCGTCATCACTTGTCATTGTTGCACTTTGGTCAATGGCACCATTAGTTTTGTCCTACAGTTCTCTACTATATCAATGGCTTTGGTTCCTCTCAATGAACTGGAAACTTTCTGCCACTGGTTCCTTTCAATGGAAAATTTGCTTTAGATAATAAGACAACTGCAACCTTTCAGTTCACAATTGTTGTCCAGAGTAAAATTGTCTTGCGGCGTTTAAACGTAATTTATTTTGATCACTGCAATTAGTTACTGTTAGCTTTGCGCTAGGGTGTTCAGGAGGCGCAGTGGGTAGTGCAAAGGGACAGATAACCTCTAAGATCCATTTTCGGACATATTATGGCTAACAGATCAATGTGAGCTGCTTTGGTAGTGTCTAACATCACACCATTTACATAACTAAGCAGTTACTGCCTCTCGCAGGCTGGAACTGAGCCAAAACAAGGCTTCACGTGACATGAAAATGGAGGAGTCAGCTAAGGGCCGCTGCTACACTTTGCCAGGATTGGTACTTGCAGGGCTGGCAACCCTAATTAAATCGCTGGCTGCCAGCTGGCAAATCCCCCTTGCCGGTGCTGGCGCGGGAATAGAAAGCCGTTCTATTTTTTCTGGCAGCCAGCTAGCCACTGGCAGCCCCGCACAGCCAACTGACCAATCACTGCCCAAACCTTGCAACGCCGCAGGCTGCGTGTGCCGCGGATCACTTGCCCGCCAGCAGGCAGCCGAGTACGGCATCATGCAGACTGGCAGTCGTGTAACCGTGCGCTTAAGTGTTGCTGTCACCTGCACATGCGTCAGTACATTTTATTTAGCGCCAAGTACCCACATTCACCTTTCAGCAATATGAATAACGTTCTTATCTGTGTATAACTCATCGTCATTTTTTGCCCACTTCTATAGAAATTATGACATTATTTCTGCTTACGATTATGTTCTGCATAGGTGCGTGCAAATAATTCATGCGTGATGTTGTTTATGTATGGGTGATGGTGTGTGTGTGTGTGTGTGTGTGTGTGTGTGTGTGTGTGTGTGTGCTCTGTCCTTACTTCTTTTTCTTTTCTTTTTCAGTAGTATTAGCTCATGTAGTGCAGCAACGGCAAGTTTTAAAATTGGTATGAATATGCCTGTAACTTCTACTGTTGTAAAATAATGGTTCTTGTTCTTGTTCTTGTTCTTGTCTTGTTCTTGTCACTTGATGGAAAGAAAAGCTTTTGGAAGGTTTTAGTTTCTAGAGCTCTGCACAGCCACATACATCAGTGTATTGCATTAAAAACTTTAATTATCACTATGAGTATGACTGTTCTGAAAGTACAGACGCGCTCACAAACTGTGCAACTGTCCCCCAATAAAAAATGTGTCTTTTTGTGGAGCTTAGAAACCTTCGAATCTACGCACAATTTAATCCCAGGACACCTTATCACATTTCCTGGTTCCTTGTCAATCAGCCTTGCAGCTACTACAACTGGAAAGTCCGGCTTGCAAATCACTCTGACAAACCAGCACGTTCAACATGTGACATCACATGTTGAGTCACTGAGTTTTGCTGCTACTGACAAAGTGCAATTAACAGTAACACAGCCCCAACAATAAGCTGTGGCCGTGTCACATGCTACTGGTTTGCCCACAGCACACTGAGTCATTGTAAAACAGACGGGACAGGTGTGCAAGCATTCAAAATTATATACACAAACATGCATACATACAAGTATGTGATGCATTGCACACTGAAAATGAAACATATTAATTAATGTTATGTTCATTTTGTTTTGTGGCTGACACTATTTTTGGTCTGCAACCCCGGGAGAACAATTCAGCCCTTCACACACAACTGAGCACAAAAATGTGTGTGTGTGTGTGTGTGTGTGTGTGTGTGTGTGTGTGTGTGAGCGCACGCGCGCGCGAGAGAGAGAGAGAGAGAGTTGTCACAATTAACAAGGACATGACAGTACGCCTGCCCACCTCTTTTTAAATATATTTTAATCCCTGTAAATTAAAGTTCATTTCATCTCATCTTTCTTCCTCTCTGGACTCTCTCAATCTCTGTGGATAAAACTTGAGAGCCAAGACCCGCATAACATAAGAAGTGACCGGGGCAGAGCTAACGCTGGCCTTGTGATTGATGTCCCGTAATGACGCGGAAGGATTGCGTTGCTGTCTCAGGCAGCCGGCATTTTTGTGTTTCACACCCACTAACTCTCGAGCTCTTGGCCCCAAGGTAGGGATCTAGGTATCCATTACCTTACGTTTATGCTGTCATGTACTGTCCAGCAGCACACGCAAAGCTGAAAAATCAAATGCTAAACAAGAAGAGCCCAAAGTGTAGGACTTGAAATGGGGGACAAGAATGCCTACCCTGCATTTAATATTTCATAAATTTATCCCCCCCCCCCCCCCCAAAAAAAAAAGGTACACAGCACAACTTTCAGGAATACACCATAAAACGGAGTTAATAACCGTTTTATTTTCCGCAATGGATCTTGTGGGCGGATTTTCCTCGCTCAGTGCAATTCAGACATGCACTACCAGGAATCAACACTGGACTCTGTCCTGCAGACACCACCACGCCGTTGTCCCCAGCCGGCTGTCCGTTTTCTGGGACTGTTGTTGTTACGCCCCCTGGCGGCTGGAAGCAGCGTCCCTGAGACAGCGGAGTGTCACTAGACCTTTTCACCAGCATCTCCTTCTAGGGTCATGGCATTTGCGGCGTCACAAGTGGTTCCCGGGTAATGACATAACGGCAGGTTATTACGCTGCGGTGTGGGTCAAGTACCACGTGACCATGTTTGTTTCTACACACTCACTTTCTTTTGCAGCTGGGCCACTGCAGGGAGGGGGTGGGAGCACACACACACACCCCCCCCAGCCCCCCTTCCCCCCCCAATCTTCTACCTTGGTCAAGTAATCTTGCAAGTTATTTTCAGCATCCATGAAGCCCCAGTAAACCCTGGACTGGAGCGTTTGTGGTCAAGTCCGTCTTTTCATCTGGATATGACCAGAGAAAAAATGTTTAAAATCTTTGTCAGTGGAGCATGCAACAACAACTAAACGTCACAGTGATGTGTCTCGTTCAGTGGCAAACTCATGAATGCATAATCTGTTGCAGCATTTAGAAAATATGTGACTTTTTGTTAATCCAAAAGATTTTTTAAAATTATGGCGCACACATATATATTTTGAAATATTTGAATTTCTGTCTTACTCAATACCCCTTGAGGTTTCAGAGCAAAGTTGAACACACACACACACACACACACACACACACACACACACACACACACACACAACACACACACACAATGTTCCAACATCCTATGAAAAAAACTTGTTTTGACCCACAAACCTCTGTCGCGGAACAGATCAATATAGATCTACACACATCACAAGTGAGTGAGTTTTGATGGCATCTGTAGCAACACCTGCTGCTGACAGATCTGTACAATTAGTGACCGTTTGATGACCTGCAGGGGAAAACCAAAACCCACAGCAACTCACATTCACAATGCTCTCAGCCTGGCTAATACTTTGACAAATGGGTGGTCAGTTGTGAAAGCAACGCACTCTGATGATCAATGCTACTTCAACCAGTTGTTTCACTTATTCACCCACTGCCTTAGTTTTATTAGTGTGAAGGCAATGAATAACTGACCCACTGGTTACTAATGTTTGTTTCGCAAAGTTCAGTTCACTACCTGGTGGACAAGTGGTTGCACAATAAATTACATAATGACCCTTCATGAGGGGGGGGGGGGGTTGCGAGGGGAGAGCAGTGTCTGTTAAAATATATATATATATCAGAAAGTGCTCCTGGAGTGGTATGTGTATACTGGTCACAACAGACCTGCGAACCTCACGGCATGAGAACCTCACATGAGACAAAAAAAGCGCGAGGTTCAAGGTACACAGTACAGTGTACTGACTTGTAAGGCCATGGTTGTGTGTCTCTGATGCTGGGGCCATTACCCTAATATGGAGTGCAGCCCGGCTAAAAATAGCCTGTCCTTCCCAATATAGAACCGGCGACGTTAAAGGTACCCAAACTGGGCTAAAATCAATTTAAGCTGGCGATAAACTTGGCGACTGTGAAGTCGTGCTATTCCCGCGTTCTCCCCCTTGTATCTGTCTAAGCTGTCCCCAGGCAAGATGCAAACCTGTCTGGGCAGATGTGACCATGTTGCCAAAGCCTTGTCCCTATTTCTGGCCATCTGATTTTGCCAGAAATACTTCACCACACCGTACGGATGTGTGCACCTGCACACTGTCTATATGTGTTTGTTATGGTTTTGCATGAGGCCCATGACTCAAACAACTATTAGAAAAGATGTATACATGTACATGTCAATGAACGTAAACACGGAAGAGAAGGAGCAGCTGAAGGTTTAAGGAAGTACAGGGTGCTATCAGTTGAAAGCAGTTATTTTAGTACATGTATGTGATTAGTTTTAAAGACTCTGTACATTTGTCAGGCATAAAATTTTATAATAATGCGACGGAAAACTGTTCATCGAATGCGATTAATCCATGCATCAAAATCAGTCACTTGGGACACAATATAGCATCTAAAGCTATTGTGGTGACTCTGGTTGGTGTATGTGTTACTCTACCTATGTAGAAGCGTACCGCGCACCAAGCACACTGCATTATTTGGCTGCGGACTGAACACTAGCTATACAGCCCTGATTGGTGATGATTTTTAGCGACTTTCTCGTTTCAACATGTAGTACAGGTATGGAAGCGTAGGACAAAGAAAGTCATTTCTCTACTATTAGAAGCTGCAGTCACCGAAATGGTCGCAATGGAAGGTCTGTTAATTTGGCAAACAGGCTTTGAGCCTTGTAACTGTAAGAGACAGTTTTTGCCCTCAGACAATATTACAAACATAAGGCAGGAGACTTTTATCACCCACACAATTTATGAAGAATCCACAAAGGATGTTGTTTTGATGTGTCTGGATACAGTATACTGGACAGAAAGACAGGTCACCAATTTGGATTAGGCATCCAACTGATTCCTGAGAAAGGGAGCAAAAGGGAAGGAAGGGGGGAGGGAGGAGGGGGGTGGGGGTGGGAGAAGGTGCCGGAAGGGGAGGAAGGATAACACATACACATTGTACGAAGTCGTATAACAAAAATGTGCATTACTGGCCATCAACTTATTCATCTAAGTGTGCATTCACTTTATATAAATTTATATATATTGTGTGTGTGTGTGTGTGTGTGTGTGTGTGTGTGTGTGTGTGTGTGTGTGTGTGTGTGTGTGTGTGTGCATGGCAGAGGAGGGAGGTGGAAATGGGGTGAAGGGATGTAGAGAAGTGGGATCGGGGAAGATGACAGCAATGAAAAGGAGAGTGTTGCCAACAGGAGATCAAGTTGTCAGCATCACAATTCCCGCTGGATATTAATGGAAACCCAGCCGGTCACAGCTGAGGCAATACATGTACAACAAATACAGAACTTTATACTACCCCAGCGCTACACTACAAATACTGTGCACTATTCAGGACTGATGATAAGCACGTCACAGATCTATACAAATTACAAGCCCTGTTATGTTTCACATTACTAACCCCATATCACCAGTTCTCTTTCAAACAACAAATTATGACAGACTCCAGAGTAAATGGCATAATGGCCCCCCTACAGCGTGCCATACTCTACTTTTCTGATGCCTCTGTAACTAATGGCACCCCTACAGCGTGCCATACTCTACTTTCTGATGCCTCTGTAACAAGTGCAGCAGTAAGTAGCTCCGTTTTCCAGAGATGACTGATAAGAGGAGTAACCCGGGGACCCGATCGCATACATTACGCTCTCAAGTACGTGATCAATCAGTGGAAATGAATCACTGACTGCTGGTTACTGTACAGTACCACTTCTCTAGTCATCACTCCAACAGGCAGATCATGTCATACCGCAAGGTACAGCTCTGCTGTTTATCAAGCACTGCGCCAACTGTTTATCTCAGTTCAGTTCATGTGGTGGCAAAAACAGAGGTGTAAGCAACAAAGCTATGAAGTTACGATTCATTAATTGTAAAAAGAGAGCTGATGATATGTCTAAATTAGAGCAGCAAGCATCCAAGGCCACTGCTGGTTATTTATGACAACACACACACACACACACACACACACCTCTCAATAACGGCAGCTGCACTTACTGACAGCCTAGTTGTCAGTTCCTGTTACTTCATTACAAGGTCTGTACCACGTGAGTCTCAACCACCAAAGGAGACACCTGCACAGCTGCTGACCCCGACACCCCCTCCCCCCCTCCCCCTACACACACACACAACCCCATCGTACTCCATGCCAAACCACCCTGCGTCTCTCTCTCTCTCTCTCTCTCTCTCTCTGTATGTGTTACCAACTATCAGATGCTTGCCACTTAGAGCAGACATGTGACAAACAAGTTCCAGCTATAAAGCAAACACAGTGACAGAATCAAGTGAATTAATAATGCTGAAGGAGTGCCTAGCTTTACATGTATACCAGCCACGGGCAAGGCACACTACACTACCCCAACACAAACGTGACCTGTGAGATAGAAGCGCTTCACTCAGAACACTGAACAAAGAATGCTGTTCCTGTCTGGTTTGAGTGGGTTTTTTTTATTTTTTTAAATGAAATTTCAAACTTGCACTTTTAAGGATTTCAAAACATGAATACAAGTCAACAACAATGAAAGATGAAGAAAAGACCTTATCAATCTTTTGTAAAATTCTACTGGCTGAACTCCTGTCTTGAGTTTGTGACGTCAGTCACGGCCTACAATCAGACTGCAAACCGGCAATGGACAATTGACATCCTGCATAAATATTTGGGTCTGGTCTGACCATCAGCATTTCCTGTGTGGTCCCCACAAAACTGTCTGTCACATAAGGGAAATGCTCGTGGTCACAGGCATTCTGTGTGATAAACACCTAGTTTCCTGCGTGCATGCACTATCAGTTACTAATGCAAAAGCTGACGCACAGGGCACAAAGATGTCATCAGTCATGGTATGTCAACTGTTCGTAAACACTAGTGAAAGTACCAGCCTCATTCTCATTATATGTATTATGCAAAAGGTGAAACATGAAAAACATGAAAAAAAAAAAAAACTTAACTTGAAGGTATCCCCAAGCAACTAATTTCCACTAGCGCCCCCCTCCCCCCTCTTTCTATCAAAGTCAGATGAGTGGGTGGGTGGGGAGGGGGGACTGTCATAAAAACAGACAACAAATAAACCTAGCTGTGAAAGTGTGGGAATTACTACATGTATAGTATGTAATAAATCAGTCCTAAGCATATGTGGCAAAAATGTCATTCCAATGCAGTGCATGTGTCAGTGTGTGTGTGTGTGGAGGGGGGGGGGGGGTAAAGCCACATCTGAACATTTAAAAGAAATTGAGTTTGCTGTTTGCTTTGCAACATTGCAAAGCTAGCATTACACACACTGAGATGCAGTGCACACACATACACATACAGTCTCTCTCTCTCTCTCACACACACACACACACACACAGAGTGACATACTGCTTTACGTAGCGAGAATTTAGGGCAGCTGATCACGGCACTTTTTTTCTGTCAGGTCTGTGACGGGACTTGACCAGGGGTACATGGAGGGAGATGCTACTGTTTAGCCAGTGAACTGAACTAGATTTTGCACTTTAAAGCGTGCATCTCACAATCACTAACACAAGGACCGCGCGTCCGTCGAGTTTCTTGCGACATTTGCATCCTCCTGACACAAGACCCTTGGCCGCCATCTCTGTATCGATCTTCAGACAACTACATCCAAATGACGTCAAATGGCCCCCGTCCCCCTCCCCCCTTACCCACCTCTGCCCTAGCCTTCACTGCTGTGCGGACACCGTTGTTTTTCCCAGTTCTCACAACACAGTTATCACTCGTCTTAGAGAGACAATACAACGCACACTAACAGGGTGATAAGTGCTGATCACACTCAGGCAGTAAACAACACACTAAGTCAAAACAATCCAGTGTTATAAGGTCGCGACTTCCATCCCACATTTGTTTTCATTTGAACCCCGACTATACTTCCATATTTATGCCAGATACAATTAACTTCCGACCTTCGCCAAGACGTTTACATTAACTATCCGGTGGATGAATGCTAGCGGCAGAACGGAATTACTCGTAAGTGACAGATGCAAGCGACACATTGCTCCATTATTCATCCAAATCGGGAACCAGGGAATGTCTATCTTCGCACATTACATAAAACTGCATACCTTCAGGAACGTAGAAGATTTAGAAACCAAACTGTCCAGTTATGTAGTCGCTGCAGAGGCATGACCGTTGATGGTGTTATCCGAGCAATTATCACTTCACCATTTCGACTGCGACTGCTGTTATGCAGCTGACGGCCTTTTGCAACCTGTGGTGTTTGGTCCGGAAACGTCTGTCGCGATTTACTTCCCTTTGCTAGCTTTCTCAGTAGAGACGACCAATCAAACGCCGTTGTGCGAGTTTCAAAGCGAAAGATGGCGACTGACTGAACGAGTTGACCTGTGCAGATAGGTTTTTTTGATGCTAGGATATTTTCTTATTTGTAGTAGTAGAACATAATGGAGAACGTTCGGCTGATTCATTCAGTTGATAAGATTAGTAATCTAAGAACTCTTGTGAAACAAGATCTCAGAGAGCTTGGAATCAAAGTACCGAAGACCAAAAAGACGAAGAAATTGAACCAGTCGCGAAACACCTCACAGGTATGGTCCCAGTCTTTCTTTCTTTGCCTGTTGCAGACGTCATAATGATTAAAACCGATTATTGCAAATGGAAAGAAACAACGTTGTGGTGTGTTTGCATTGTATAACAAATCTCAGTATCCACCTCACCCCCCCCCCCACCCCCCACCCCTTCCGTAACTTTTTCAATTCTACAAGTTAGGAACTTTACACTTAGTTTAAAATTACATCCTCGTTTGGCTTTAGTTATAAACTTGTACTAATGTAGAAATGAAAGAGAAGGAAAAACACTGCAAATTACCACAGTCGCCTAACCCAAACCCTGACACTAGTGACAGTGACATGTAATTTATATTTTAATCAATACTTTGGTTTAGAATTTAGAGTCAGCTATGAAAACATTAATATGACACTTGACACATTAAAAATAGTTAGTCATCACAAGTTTCACTGTTACAGGATGGTCTGCTCACAGCAGGTATATTTGGGAACTACCTGTCTCTTGTGCCAAGTTCGTACATCGCAGATTGTGGATTTGTTCCAACGTAAGTATTAACCCAGTTTTTGATTTGTGTTGAGCGAGGGTGGGGGGGACAGGTGGGTGTATTTGAAAACATATAATAATACTAGTTGAGTAGTAACATTGGTAATACTGTACTGAAGGATGTAAGTTCACTTTCAGGTTTCTTGTGGATGCAGCTGAAATAATTGAAGAAAACTGTGTAGTAGAGGGAATCTTCCGCAAGTCAGGCTCCATCAACAGACAGAAGGAGCTACGGGTAATGTACATTTGTATGAAATGATGAATGTATACCAGCGCCACTTACCACAAGCTATTATAAGTTATACTGGAGCATTCTGGCTGACAAAAGACAAAATTTGAAATTAATAAATGTGCTGCTCACAGGGAGTGAGGGACTGGTTTCATTTTTATTATTTTAAATGTCTGATGCTATGATCTCAGAAACATTGTTTTCCTCTTCAGTAAACTTTCTGAAATAACTATGTAATGATCTTCCAGAAATCCAAGCCTTATAATCTGACATCCCACTCTACTCAAGATTATGTCAGTTACTCAGTGTCTTGACTTACCTAACTTTTCATAAACACTGAAGGTTTTTGTTTGTTTTTTAAAACATGTACAGGCTGTACACAACAGCTGGTTATGGTTACCTGAAAAAAAGAGCTGTAATTGTAGAAACTAGATTATTTTTAAAACTAGTGTAATGCACAGTTTTCATTCTGGTGTGACCAGCTGTTAGGCCTGTAGGTTAATGAGGAAACATTAGCCAGTAAATTAGAGAGTAACGGGACTGATCAGTAAAAATCCTGCAGTGATCCCTATAATTATAAAACTAAATCATAAATGTTACGATTTTGATTTTCATGCGGAGTGCAGCAACAGATAGAGGAAGGTCATGTTGTGAAGTCGGCCAGCGTTCATGATGTGACTGCGCTCATCAAACAGTTCTTCCGCGAGCTGCCGGAGCCACTGTTGACCAGCGTCTTCCATGACTGCTTCGTGCGCTGCTACCATCTCTCACCGCCAGATCAGGTACAGGAACACATGGAGTAGGGCGATGGCAAAAGTTTTCAAGTTTTACTTGTCGTTGTAAACCACAGTACACACTTTAACTAGTTTAAGGTCTGCAATCTCAACGAAAAGCCGCAAACTGTGTTAAAAAATATAAACGTGTCCGACTGTGCAAAATGCACTGTCAACGCTGTCACAGTTACAGAGTTTTCAGTGTCTCCTAAATCCCTATCAAAGCCACGGGCAGCCTGATGTCACAGTTACAGAGTTTTCAGTGTCTCCTAAATCCCTATCAAAGCCACGGGCAGCCTGATGTCACAGTTACAGAGTTTTCAGTGTCTCCTAAATCCCTATCAAAGCCACGGGCAGCCTGATGTCACAGTGACAGAGTTTTCAGTGTCTCCTAAATCCCTATCAAAGCCACGGGCAGCCTGATGTCACAGTGACAGAGTTTTCAGTGTCTCCTAAATCCCTATCAAAGCCACGGGCAGCCTGATGTCACAGTGACAGAGTTTTCAGTGTCTCCTAAATCCCTATCAAAGCCACGGGCAGCCTGATGTCACAGTGACAGAGTTTTCAGTGTCTCCTAAATCCCTATAAAAGCCACGGGCAGCCTGATGTCACAGTGACAGAGTTTTCAGTGTCTCCTAAATCCCTATCAAAGCCACGGGCAGCCTGATGTCACAGTGACAGAGTTTTCAGTGTCTCCTAAATCCCTATCAAAGCCACGGGCAGCCTGATGTCACAGTGACAGAGTTTTCAGTGTCTCCTAAATCCCTATCAAAGCCACGGGCAGCCTGATGTCACAGTGACAGAGTTTTCAGTGTCTCCTAAATCCCTATCAAAGCCACGGGCAGCCTGATGTCACAGTGACAGAGTTTTCAGTGTCTCCTAAATCCCTATCAAAGCCACGGGCAGCCTGATGTCACAGTGACAGAGTTTTCAGTGTCTCCTAAATCCCTATCAAAGCCACGGGCAGCCTGATGTCACAGTGACAGAGTTTTCAGTGTCTCCTAAATCCCTATAAAAGCCACGGGCAGCCTGATGTCACAGTGACAGAGTTTTCAGTGTCTCCTAAATCCCTATCAAAGCCACGGGCAGCCTGATGTCACAGTGACAGAGTTTTCAGTGTCTCCTAAATCCCTATAAAAGCCACGGGCAGCCTGATGTCACAGTGACAGAGTTTTCAGTGTCTCCTAAATCCCTATAAAAGCCACGGGCAGCCTGATGTCACAGTGACAGAGTTTTCAGTGTCTCCTAAATCCCTATAAAAGCCACGGGCAGCCTGATGTCACAGTTACAGAGTTTTCAGTGTCTCCTAAATCCCTATAAAAGCCACGGGCAATGTGATTTCACAGCTCAGTTTGCATTTTTGACACTGAGCGAGAAAGATCGCAGTGACTGGTCTTCTCGTGCAGCACACAACACCCGCTAGACGCTGTAGCGATGTGTCTCGCTCACTGATCAAAATAAGGTCACCGCAAATTCACGCTCTGGTTTTCTAAAGGCCGTTCTTAACCGGGCGAACCACCAGTCTGACGAACTTGTTCGGCGAACTGTGTATTGTATACGAACAGGGCAAGCGCGCACACATACCTAGTTCCAGAGGTTCGGCCGAACTAGTTCTCCTTCTTAACCGACCGTTAATGATATGCATACAGTACGTCATCGCCCGAACAAGCGCGGACTCGGAAGTTGAGACAATCGTAAACAACCAAAATGGCCGCCTTCGTAGATCGAGACGACCAGGCATTTGCGGTAGTTATCGTTTTGAGTGAACTCTTGGAAGCCGAGGAAGAGGAGAAAAGAGGAAAAGCGCGCAAAAGAGGGAAATGTGAAGTGAGTCGATAGCCGCCATGCCGTCCGCCATTTTCCTCAACTTTGTACATGCGCACAACAGCTCTCCCCGAGCAGCCAATCAGAGCGCAGGATCGCAAAAGGATCGCGAGGGTTCCCACAACACGCTATGCAGTCCTCGAACCTAGTTCGCCGATCCTTTCGAACCAGGGTTTCCGCACAAGTATTTGGTCGGTTAAGAAACAACCTGCGCGAACCTAGTTCGCCGTACTCTCCGAACCTAGTTCGCGAACCAAAAGTCTGCCCGGTTAAGAACGGCCTTAAGGGTCTCCGAAGCGCTGATAACTCTGCAACTGTGACAGAGTTGCCTGCAGCATGCACAGTCGCAGTGTTTGAAAAACACTATGTTTGCGAACTTTGTGACTTTTTGTTGAGATTGCAGCCTTTAAATTAGGTGCAGTTTTGTATGGTCTGTACAATAGAGATGTGTGGTTTGATGTGCTGTTGTCAGCTGTTAACTTTGCCACATCACACTCACACGAGTCACAGTACCGATGAATCTTACGTTTTACTTGAACCTAAACATGCTGTTTCTGTGTTTACTGAGCCAGCTTATGTTTTGCTTCTGAGTGCATCTGTACGATGGAGTGGAAATACTTTCTTGATAATTAGTACAGCCTGTAATGTGATACAATGTTGTTTACACTTGGCGCGGGTGGTCGAGCATTCAAATCCTACAACTGTGGGACAACACTCTTTGCTCAGTGTGTTTGTCGCCTCACTGAGTACGCTTCTGTTGGCCCAGTACCAGTATTTGAGATGCTGTCAGTGTCACTGTGCAGGTGTCTAAGTCAAAGTGGTGTGATGATAGACACCATGTAAAGAGCTCACAACAGTTTGCGAGTATGTGAAGACTGGACCTTTGAGAATAAGACAGGGACTTGCTACTACTAGTACTGGTGCTACTCATTTAGTGACGCGTGTATTTTGTGCAGGTGGAGGCCATGCTGCTACTCTGTCTGCTGCTGCCACCGGAACACCTCAGCACGCTGCGCTACACCATGGGGCTACTGTCACGCTTGGCTGCACACAGTTCCCACAACAAGATGGATGTTGGTAACCTGGCTGTGGTGCTGGCCCCGAACATCATGCACGTCAACAGGTACTGTACTGGTACTCGCTACTAGTGTACAGTGTATGCTGCTGAGCGTTATATTTTTAATGTTTTCCGTCAGGGTTCTTCAGAAATTACATCTATTGACTATTGTTATGTGCTGTAACCTTCCCTGTAACCTGAATTTGGGCTTGCAAAGGCTGTATTTGAAACTGTGTGTGTTCACACACATTTGGGGGGAAAAGTGCTCGACTGTTCATATAGATCTATAGAAATTTATCAGAAAAGCAGATCAGTACCTGTTCTATACCTAAGTAGTAACACAACAGTATACATTCACGGAGAGTGAAAGTGCAGGCACTGTGTGCTGTTCTGTTCTGTATGTAACGAACCGGTGTTCCTTATTTCCTGGTTTACGCACAGATCTCAGAATCTGATGCAGAGATTTTGAAGCCGTTTGTCACTAATTTTACAAAATGGCCCCCTGAATTTGACGGAGAGGGTCAAAGTGACCCGCAATTTTTAAAACTGTAAGGAACACTGAGTCACTAGTGACTGAGCACACAGTTTTCGTTGATACGCCATTTTGTGTAACGTACCCACTATCAGTCAGCGACACATGGTACTTGTGTAACGTACACACTATCAGTCAGCGATACACGGTACTTGTGTAACGTACACACTATCAGTCAGCGACACACGGTACTTGTGTAACGTACACACTATCGGTCAGCGATACACTGTACTTGTGTAACGTACACACTATCAGTCAGCGACACATGGTACTTGTGTATCGTACACACTATCAGTCAGCGATACATGGTACTTGTGTAACGTACACACTATCAGTCAGCGACACGTGGTACTTGTGTAACGTACACACTATCAGTCAGCGATACGTGGTACTTGTGTAACGTACACACTATCAGTCAGCGATACATGGTACTTGTGTAACGTACACACTATCAGTCAGCGACACAGCGATACATGGTACTTGTGTAACGTACACACTATCAGTCAGTGACACAGCGATACATGGTACTTGTGTAACGTACACACTATCAGTCAGCGACACAGCGATACATGGTACTTGTGTAACGTACACACTATCAGTCAGTGACACAGCGATACATGGTACTTGTGTAACGTACACACTATCAGTCAGCGACACATGGTACTTGTGTAACATACACACTATCAGTCAGCGATACATGGTACTTGTGTAACGTACACACTATCAGTCAGTGACACATGGTACTTGTGTAACGTACACACTATCAGTCAGCGATACATGGTACTTGTGTAACGTACACACTATCAGTCAGCGACACAGCGATACATGGTACTTGTGTAACGTACACACTATCAGTCAGCGACACAGCGATACATGGTACTTGTGTAACGTACACACTATCAGTCAGCGATACATGGTACTTGTGTAACGTACACACTATCAGTCAGTGACACATGGTACTTGTGTAACATACACACTATCAGTCAGCGATACATGGTACTTGTGTAACGTACACACTATCAGTCAGCAACACATGGTACTTGTGTAACGTACACACTATCAGTCAGCGACACAGCGATACATGGTACTTGTGTAACGTACACACTATCAGTCAGCGACACAGCGATACATGGTACTTGTGTAACGTACACACTATCAGTCAGCGATACATGGTACTTGTGTAACGTACACACTATCGGTCAGCGACACATGGTACTTGTGTAACGTACACACTATCAGTCAGCGACACAGCGATACATGGTACTTGTGTAACGTACACACTATCAGTCAGCGACACATGGTACTTGTGTAACGTACACACTATCAGTCAGCGACACATGGTACTTGTGTAACGTACACACTATCAGTCAGCGATACATGGTACTTGTGTAACGTACACACTATCAGTCAGCAACACATGGTACTTGTGTAACGTACACACTATCAGTCAGCGACACAGCGATACATGGTACTTGTGTAACGTACACACTATCAGTCAGCGACACAGCGATACATGGTACTTGTGTAACGTACCCACTATCAGTCAGCGATACATGGTACTTGTGTAACGTACACACTATCGGTCAGCGACACATGGTACTTGTGTAACGTACACACTATCAGTCAGCGATACACGGTACTTGTGTAACGTACACACTATCAGTCAGCGATACATGGTACTTGTGTAACGTACACACTATCGGTCAGCGACACATGGTACTTGTGTAACGTACACACTATCAGTCAGCGACACAGCGATACATGGTACTTGTGTAACGTACACACTATCAGTCAGCGACACATGGTACTTGTGTAACGTACACACTATCAGTCAGCGACACATGGTACTTGTGTAACGTACACACTATCAGTCAGCGATACGTGGTACTTGTGTAACGTACACACTATCAGTCAGCGATACATGGTACTTGTGTAACGTACACACTATCAGTCAGCGATACATGGTACTTGTGTAACGTACACACTATCAGTCAGCAACACATGGTACTTGTGTAACGTACACACTATCAGTCAGCAACACATGGTACTTGTGTAACGTACACACTATCAGTCAGCGACACAGCGATACATGGTACTTGTGTAATGTACACACTATCAGTCAGCGACACATGGTACTTGTGTAACGTACACACTATCAGTCAGCGATACATGGTACTTGTGTAACGTACACACTATCAGTCAGCGATACATGGTACTTGTGTAACGTACACACTATCAGTCAGCAACACATGGTACTTGTGTAACGTACACACTATCGGTCAGCGACACAGCGATACATGGTACTTGTGTAACGTACACACTATCAGTCAGCGACACAGCGATACATGGTACTTGTGTAACGTACCCACTATCAGTCAGCGATACATGGTACTTGTGTAACGTACACACTATCGGTCAGCGACACATGGTACTTGTGTAACGTACACACTATCAGTCAGCGATACACGGTACTTGTGTAACGTACACACTATCGGTCAGCGACACATGGTACTTGTGTAACGTACACACTATCAGTCAGCAACACATGGTACTTGTGTAACGTACACACTATCGGTCAGCGACACATGGTACTTGTGTAACGTACACACTATCGGTCAGCGACAAATGGTACTTGTGTAACGTACACACTATCAGTCAGCGATACACGGTACTTGTGTGTGTTTGGCTGTATGAAATGTCTGTGGTGGAAAAAACAATTCAAGACATTGAAACTTGTGTGATTGACAGTCGCAGCCAGAAAATGAACTCTACTGAGGAGAAGCTCCTGCAGCTGCAGACGGCCATAGTGGAACTGCTCATCCACAACGCGGATCGCCTCGGTGTGGTGTCGGAGAGCCTGTCCCAGCGTACCACGCTCATGACGGAGTGTTTTGGAACAGAGGACGAACTTGATGCCAGTGATGATAACACGCTGGAGGACACAAAGGAAGTGAAAAAGAAACGTCGCAAGAGAAGCAGTTCTCTCCAAGGTGAGTCAGCTGGGTGTAACTGATGACTGCTGCTTGTTGCCACGTGGAGGAGTAATAACTGTAATAAGTGATTACAAGAGGTCAGGGGTTTGAGTCACATTTACTGGGACATGCACCAGATTTTTCACGTCTAGTACATGACACCGTTCATTCAAAGAATCCAACCAACCATTAGGAATTCTCTCTGGGTATTCAGGCTTTGTTCAGTGTTGATTGAAAGGAGTTTGTCTGTCTTAGATGAAATGAAAATCAAATTATATACTTTATTAATCCCACAAGGGAAATTGTAGGCAACCATAAAAAAAGAAAACAAATAAAACTTAAAAGAATTAAAATGGGTTTTTCAAAAAATCAAATAAGAACTCAGTGAAGAACATCAATACACCACACACATACAGATCTACACACATACACACTCATAATCCCTCTCTCTCTCTCCTCTCTCCAACAGCAGGTATAAAAACCAGCCTTCGTCAAATGCGCTCGCCCACTCGCTTTCGCTACCAAATTTACCGTCGGGCGATTGAAAGCTCCGGTAGCGGTAGCCCGAATGGCGAGCAGGAATTCTGAGATGAATCAGAACCTAGCAGCCACTTCGGCTTCCAGAATTTTTTTTCGGGCTACCAGTTTTGTTCAGGGCGGTAGCCCGAATGGCTACCAAGGTTCTGACACATTTGACGATTGCTGAAAACTGTGTTGGTGTTGTCAACTGCCTCTACTGTTGTAAAATAAAGTTTCATTGATTTTCTCAGAGATCATTCTCCACAATGTGTTATATAATCTAATCCGATAAAATAGGTAAACTTACTTAATTCTTGATGTAACTACTTGTAGTATACTGTGTATAGGCTTATAAGGAATTTGCTAACAACCACAGTGAGTATGGTCGCCAGCATGTTTCAAAAACTGACGTCAGGCTGTCCTTGTTGTGTGCAGGGTTGGTGAGCTCCATTGGCCGCAGCATCGCTAAGCTGCGACGCAGCACGGACGGCAAGAACAACCTGACATCATCCAGTCAGATGAGTTTGTCCAACGAGAGTGGAATGGCGTCCCAGTCTCAGTCCCAGTCCCTGTCCAAAACACAGGAGACGAGTCTGCCACCCTCTGCTCCCTCCGCCACCCCTGTTGTCATGCGCAAACGCAAGGCGTCCGGGGAAGGAGTGCCTTTCTCCGCCACAAAGAAGTGAGTGTTTTATTGTTCGGATTCTGTTTCACACTAGTTGAACCAGGGAATTCTTCCTGGGCTGCAAAGTGTTCACTTTGTTTTCATTTGCGTTTTCTTCCTACGTGTTTGGTGAGAGTTTTTTAATTCCAAATTGAGTCAGAATCATGTGCAGAATCGTTTACGTGCCTGTCGCACTCTCGTGTACACGCACACGCACACAATTTTATATATCAAGTGTGCACGCTAAAAATCCCACGTTCATCTTTCGGAGAAGAGTAGGTTGTGGCCTGTGACATGGAAAAACAGAAAACTGTCACACGCACCAGAATGAATAGCAGGGTGAAGATTTGCACATAAAGTAGTGCTTAGTGGCAGCAGGCTTTCACTGCTTCGTCCTCCAGCCCTGCAGCACCATGAGCATTTCAGTAGAGATGGATGTATGTGCGCCGAGGAGAAGTCCCCATACCATACCATACCCAACATTCAACATTGTAGTACAAAGAAAGTTAGATGTATACTATAAGTATCACCACCACATACCACGAAAATTTCAGCCAGGAACAGGGAAACATTAGAAACAGAAAAATTCAGAATGGTTGTAGATGGGATTCAATAGATTATAGATTTTTAAATGAATCAGTACAGTGTTACAAGTGAGTTGTAAATTGTGAAAACTGTAGATCACATTGTCCATTTTGATAGGACTGGTTGTTACATGGTTTGCTGAGAAAAAATCAAACTGTTTTGGCAGAGGAACCAGTTAGCAAAAATCTTGCCACAATCTTTGTGAAAAACACTCGCATGCAGTTTGTAAACAGTGATGTTATCTGTTTTATACTTAATTTATAACACGAAATTTCATTTTTCCAGAAAAGCAATTTTGGAGCAGTTGCCCCAGCGAATGGCTCTTGGTGCGACACCGTTCACACCAGCCTCCACACGGCGACCAGATGCACATGGTGAGTACCACTTACTTCCTCCATACTCTTTTCTACAGCAGGGCTTCAAATCTTCCGCCTTTTAGCACATTTCCACCCTTTGGCTAAAAGTTTTTCTCCTCTCAAAGAGTGTGTTTCCTCCTCTGAAGCACTTCAACTCAGCCAACATGCACCAGTCGCCACAAATTTTAGTGTAATTTTGTGATGTTTTGATAGGAAAACAAAATGTAAATATGACGGGTTCGTTTTTTGGCAAGTTCGCGTGAAGGCGGACCTTCTCGTTTTTCACGTGGGGCTTTGCGTGTAGCCTCTCCCGTGCTCGCGGTCAGGCACTCACTGGCTAGTCGGCTGGCCGGCGCTGCAGCGGCTGCTTGCTATGCCTTGCTAGGGGTGAATAAGTTTTTTATAACGGAAATGGCAGAGAAATTTGACTTCAGCACATGGTCTGTGGCCCTGCCCCCCGCTGGTGACAGAAGCTTTGGTGAAGGAGGGGTTTGACTCCTTCGTGGCACTCACCAACACGACAGAAGAAGAATTGAGGACCGTTAAAATGAGGAAAGGTCACCACGTGGCGGCGGTGAAGAAGCTTCAGGCAGAGGCCGGTGGCGGACCAATATAGTACGAAAAAGTCCTGTCGCTGCTGCGGTGGCTGACCGACCTGTGACTGATGCTGTACCAAAAAAACAAAAACAAACAAAAAAAACGTGGGGGAGCAGGACGTGTGCTCCTGGCTTTGCCACTCCCTCACTACATGCTACACACTTTTTCTTCATCTGGACCCAGCGATCGTCAAATGCGCTCGCCCGCTCGCTTTCGCTACCAAATTTACCGTCGGGCGAGTGAAAGCTCCGGTAGCGGTAGCCCGAATGGCGAGCAGGAATTCTGAGATGAATCAGAACCTAGCAGCCACTCCGGCTTCCAGAATTTTTTTCGGGATACCAGTTTTGTTCAGGGCGGTAGCCCGAATGGCTACCAAGGTCCTGACACATTTGACGATCGCTGTGGACCACGGATCATTTTACTATTTTTAGGCCTTGCTACACTACAGCTGTACAGGCTGTGTTAAAACTTACGTGCATTATCGCTCTGGTGTTGTCATGTCAAAATGAATCACAGAGTTGTATGGGTGAAAGTGGAGGCAAATGATAGAATGTTCACCCAAACACATTTTCTAAACTTGGGTTGAACGTGTCAGTTTATGGTTTTCCAGTTCCAGGGCCAGTGATACACAATCCCATCAAACGCAGCTTCAGTTTGCAGTGGCCTGTGGACAGATTCCTGTACACTTTATGTTGCGTTACCTCTGTTTTTATTCCCGGTTTTGAGTTGGAATTTTGACAAGAATGTGTCGTTTTGTTGATATTTTTACACTTATGAGTTATACTTTTCCTTGTTTCCTTTTGATGTTTTATCTACATGTAGTTGAAACTGCATGGTTTTGGGGGGTTGCTTGCATTTTGTTTCCTTTATTTTTTAGTTTTGTTTTTCTGCTTTTACATTGTGTTGCTGTCCCTTGAGCTAGTTTCACAGTCACTCTGCAAGTGAATTCTCTGGGCAAGGCATCGTGACACATACTGCCTGTTTTACAAGTTACAGTACATGAAACACATACTTCCAGTTTTACAAGTTGCAGTACATGAAACACATACTTCCAGTTTTACAAGTTGCAGTACATGAAACACATACATGTACTTCCAGTTTTACAAGTGACAGTACATGAAATACATACTGCCAGTTTTACAAGTGACAGTACATGAAATACATACTGCCAGTTTTACAAGTTACAGTACATGAAATACATACTGCCAGTTTTACAAGTGACAGTACATGAAATACATACTGCCAGTTTTACATGTGACAGTACATGAAATACATACTGCCAGTTTTACATGTGACAGTACATGAAATACATACTGCCAGTTTTACAAGTGACAGTAGATGAAATACATACTGTCAGTTTTACAAGTGACAGTACATGAAATACATACTGCCAGTTTTACAAGTGACAGTACATGAAATACATACTGCCAGTTTTACAAGTGACAGTACATGAAATACATACTGCCAGTTTTACAAGTTACAGTACATGGCAATCAGAAACACATACTGCCGGTTTTACAAGTATCAGTACATGAAACACACTGTCAGTTTTACAAGTTACAGAACGTGAAACGCATACTGCCAGTTTTACAAGTTACAGTACGTGAAACGCATACTGCCAGTTTTACAAGTTACAGTACGTGAAACGCATACTGCCAGTTTTACAAGTTACAGTACGTGAAACGCATACTGCCAGTTTTACAAGTTACAGTACGTGAAACGCATACTGCCAGTTTTACAAGTTACAGTACGTGAAACGCATACTGCCAGTTTTACAAGTGACAGTACGTGAAACGCATACTGCCAGTTTTACAAGTGACAGTACATGAAACACACACTGCCAGTTTTACAAGTTACAGAACGTGAAACGCATACTGCCAGTTTTACAAGTTACAGTACGTGAAACGCATACTGCCAGTTTTACAAGTGACAGTACATGAAACACACACTGCCAGTTTTACAAGTTACAGAACGTGAAACGCATACTGCCAGTTTTACAAGTTACAGTACATGAAACACACACTGCCAGTTTTACAAGTTACAGTACATGCAAACAAAGGATCAGTGTTGTTTTTATTTGTCAAGCACCTTACTTCGCAGGTGGCTTTTCTTTCTTTCTTTCTTTCTTTTTTTTCGCCACCAAAGCTGGTAAACTGAATGTACAAGTCTTGAATGTGTCACCAAGAACAGATCTACACGTGCAGTGCTTCACGCACCATGCATGGAAAGTTCTTTTCTCCACAAAAAACAAACCACCGTCCACTCTCCTGTTCTTTGTTTTTGTTTGCATCTTGCATGTTCTTTTTGTACAGATGCTCGAATTCCCAATCCGCTGGACACGCCTAGTATTGCGTTCACGGGAAAGTCACAGATCGCCTTCTCTGCCACGCCAGGTCATGACATGAAAACTCCGCGCAAAAAACTGGGGATGTTCAGTCCCACCAGCAGCCGCAAGAGCAAGAGGTAGAGTTCATTTGACATGGAAAGAAAGCAGTATCACTAAGTGAGACACAACGATGGAGTTGCTGTTTATCCGATCCTTCCATTTTAGGAAAAAACTGTGACAGCATTTGTCAAAATGAAATACACGTAGTCAACAAAAATTATGTTCTCAACAGCATGCTGCTTGCTTTGTTTTCTGTTGGGATTTTCTTGTTTTGCTTTGCTTGGTTTGGTTTATAATTCGAGCATTTTAATATTTGAACGTTTTGTTTGGTAAAGGTAAGTACGGTGGGTGGTACAGGAAAACAGTTACTGGAAACTGAAGATGTGTTGGAAAGCTTTCTGTCAAACTGACAGTAACGTGTCCAGCATGCAGTGCCATACTTTATACTGTATAAGTTATAACTCCTTGTAATAAAGGCTGATCTCAACACTATTTGAAACAGCAGACACTTTTCACAGTGACTCGATACCAGTAACTATGTGTTGTAATAAAAATGCTACTCTGTAAAACGACAGTTACGAACTGCTGATGAAGTTTTACAAAAAGGATGCATGTGGCTGGACAGTGACAGTACTGGCCATTTTTTGTTGTTTATTTGTAGACGATGTAACGCTGCTTGGTTTTGTTTCAGAAGAAAGTCCAGTACAACCAATTTGTGCAGCAACCCACTTCGAAAGTCCGGAAAAGCAAAGCATCTCTTTAAACGCCTAAGTGGGAGCAAAGATAAGGTATGCATGTCATCAAACCCCCCCCCCCCCCCCCCTTTTTAAGTTGTTTCTCTATAGAGAAACAACTTTATGAGACGGGGCAGATTTTGCTACGCGCAGCAGCAAGTTTCAGTGATACAAAACAAGACTGTGACGTTTCTCCACACAATACTTACTTTCACGCACACAGTGACGTAACGAAATCTGCGTCATAGACACCTTCCGTGCACACTTTGCTGCTGCGTTCTTTTTGGCGGGAATGACGTGTGTGTGTGTGTGTGTGTGTGTGTGTGTGTGTGTGTGTGTGTGTGTGTGTGTGGACGGATGTAATGATGGCTATCTCCTAAACCACCTCGTTGGAGGCCTTTTGACTTTGAGATAAAATGGGCATTCACCTTCTCCAGACCTATTTTTCACGATTTTTAGCCTACTGCATTTTCAAAAGAGTTATCGCCGATTTTTAAAAAACGGTCATGTTACGAATTTTTTCGAAAAAAATGTTCAAATGGCTTCATTTTCTGAAATTGGGAAGATCATCCAATTATACTGCCTGTTTTCGAAGCACAGCTATGTAGCTCTGACAGGTTTTGTGTAAGAAAAATATTTCCGAGGTAGGGGTGGTTTGCATATAAGGCCAAATATCTATGAAAAGACTCCTTCAAATTACTCATCTTTCCGGTATTTTTGTCACTTGTGCCAACTGCACATATGACATGAACTGCTGCACTATTATAGCTTTAGTATTAAGAATAGCAGAGCTTTTAGATAAACACATTTTTCACGTTTCTGCAAGAAGCGCCGGTCAAAAAAGTTCCAATTTTGCAATTTCGTAAGTACAAACCAAGGCACTTAAGTCCACGTTTCATCAGCTCTCTAGATCTTCCAAATTTTATGTCAAAATTAATTCAGTCACGGAAGTCACAAAAGCAACAAGGAAATCACAAGATATGTAGAAGTATCATCTGTCAGACGAGCAGCGTGAGGCTGACGTCAAAAGTTTGGTTCACAGACAAAATCTGCAAGTATCGCCACTGCTTCCGACATTTCATCAGCCCTCTAGATCTTCCAGATTTCATGTGAAAAATAATTCAGTCGGAGAAGTCACAAAGCCAGCAGGGAAATCACAAGACATGAACAAGCATCCTCAGACGATCTCAGTGCTAGAGGCTGACGTCGAAAGTTTACTTCACGGAATTGACGTCATCTCTCTCTCTCTCTGTATGACGACCTGCCTGAGGCTGACATCAAATGTTTAGATCAGGGAACTGACGTCTCTCTCTCTCTCTCTGGGGAGCCAGGGTGGCCGAATGGTAGAGCGTTGGACTTTCAATGCTTGGGCCGAGAGTTTGAATCCAGGCCGCTGGGGCCAAATATTTGTGCTGGCCTTTTTCTCGTTGCCCCGTCTTTGATATCACCCTTATGTGGGGGAAAAGGACGTTAAACTCCTAAACACCCACCCACCCACCCTCTCTCTCTGCCCCTCTCTCTCTCCCTCCCTTCTTCCCCCACCCGGCCCCACCCGCAGTCACGTGGCTTATCGGTCGAGGTCGTAGAGGATCTAGTGTCATTGGTAGAACTTGGAGAGGGGAGAACCGGCAACAATAACTACAAAGACAAAATAAAATGAAGTTTGGAGAAACAACTTTGTAGGACGGGGCCGTTCCTCCTTGTTTCTTTTTTTTTTTTAATATTATATTTATATCTACTTAGTGGTCTCACACTTGTGCTGTCAAGCGATGAGTGTGGTTAGGATTAGACAGGTTAGACTTAGAGTGAGATTTGGGGTTCCACCTCCACCTCCACCTCCAGGTGAGTGGTGGTCAAACAGCGTGTTGGACTTAGCCGCTGCGCTACTGAATGGCCGTCACTGTGACATGGCGATGAAGCGTGGGTTCAAGCCCAGGTTGAGCTTGTGATGTGTGATATCGGTTTTTCCTGACTACCAGGCTGCTCAGTGGTTTTCTCTCCCTGTTATCCAACTTTCCTCCCCCAGCAAAATTGAAAAATAAGATAGGTATGTTGGGTGGTGCTGCATTGTGGTGACGCGCTTCCCCAAGAAAAGCAGCCCGAATTTCCTGAAAGGGACAGTTAAGTAGTGCAACAAATTTGCTGGTATAGCATGCCGTTTTGTTAATTTTGTCTGAACTGGTGCTTGCCAGGTCCTTCCAGTTCTTTGCAAGCAGTCTCTTCATTGTTTTGCTCAGAGACGTGTTGCTGGTGTTTAATACAGTTCATATGCTTGGCTGTGGCTTATTTCTCATGCTGTCCCAAATTTGTTTTGCAGGATTTCCCAGATTCACAGCAAAGAGAAGGCATGGTTGGTGAACGGTTGGCCAGCCCAACCGGCGTCCCTCACAGCGAGTCAGCAACAGAACTGGGCAACACCACAGAGCACTCGCCAGTGTCAGGTCTGTCCATTATGCGCAGCGCCTCATCCCCAACCCTACACAACGCCTCCCTCGTCTCCACCGTCAGCATCCCCAACACACTCAACCAAGGCTTCATCGACCCGGATGACACTATGGATTTGGACGCAACTCGCAGCACGCTGGCATCGCTGGTGCCAGGCTCGCCCCCATCAGGTCACCAGGAGAGGGGTCGCACCCTCGCCCGCACTGATTCATGTCGCCCAGGTCAGAAACCTGTTCGTCGGTCACATTCGACAGATGGGTCTCTGAGGAGGGGACAGCCAAACACCCTGGGTAATGGGCTGCTGGAGGGAAAGACGGACAAACTGACAAAACTGCGGCGCAGCTTGGATAAGTCTGATATCGGCTATCCCATACCTGTCATTGTGCCCACCTTGCCGGATCGAGTGTCTGCTAATGTAGATCAGACATCATGCAAGGGCCGTGTCGGGGATAGGGGTGGTACCAGTGATAACACAGCAAAGCATGAAGATAAAGCTAAGTCCCTTCATAAAAGTCCCGTGGAGTCAGTAGCTAATTATTCGAGGGAAGAGAGCGTGCTAGAGAGCAGTCTGCTGAATGTCGTGTTGCCGCCACCAACTGGTTTCAATGACCAGACCATGATGGAGACCGGAAGTGAGGGTGGGTCAGACGCGGAGTCCGACGCTGGTTTCTCCACCATTTCTGGTGGCACGGTCATTCACAACCCCCCAACCATAAAAAGTTCAACTCTGCACAGCCTGAGAGCTGATTTCAATGCAGGGCCACGCAGCATGGCCAACTATGGCTCTAGCGTATCGGTGAACATGCCCCACCCTCCCCTCCAACCTTCCACCAGTGTCGACAGCCTCCTCAGCTCAGCGTCTGAGTTGTCTGTTGTTAGCAGCAGTAACAGCAGCAGGCCGTTGGAGCGATCATTTTCTGTCGACAGTGGCAAGGGGTCGCTTGTAGAAGGCGTAGACACCAAAGCCGCCACCAAGAAACGTCGAGAGGGCAGACAGCTGAACACCACCTTCACCAAGACAAGTCCCTCCGAGGTCAGCAAAGTTGGCAGATCAGAGATTGAAGACTACAAACCTGTCAACACCAGCAACGGGCGAAGCATCAAGAGCGTGTCAGCAGAGGACCTGAAATCCAGAGTAAAAGGCGAGCGTCCAACCGCCAGATCCAACAGCATGTACGTGGCAAGTTCCGGGCGTCACGCCAACGTGATCCCAAACCTGCAGATCTGTGCAGAGACGCACAAACTGTTGGCGAGGGCTGGATTCCTCGAGGACAGTGATCTCCCCCCCAGTGTCAAGGACATCTCCTTGCCAGCAAGATCCCCCAAGAAATCAAGGGGTCAAAGTTTCCATCTCAGCCGAAGCGACCAGAAAGGCTCGTCGTTCCGCAGTGAGCGATCTGTCATTTCCAGAGAGAGCTCCTCCAGGGAGGATGTCAGGGAAAAGGAACACAGGAGAACGGAAGTTCCTGAAGGTAATAAAAAGGTCAAGGGCACAGTGGAAGCAGTCAGTCAAGTTTTGGAGCCAATGAAAGAAGAGCTTGCTGAAGCCATGGAGACGAGACCACAAGCAGAGAAGCCAAACCAGGTCCACCATCAGTCGGGGACATCCCATCAGCCCACTCTGTCTCTCAAGCGCGCGGAAATGCGAATGCAGAAGCACGAAAGCGTTGCACAGATCAAAGAATCCAATGCTGGTCACGTGGCCGCCAATGTTCAGCAGATCAACAGTAGCCTGGAGCACTCAGGGCTGGACCAGTCAGACGCTTCCCTGCACTTCCCAACCTGCACGACGCGAAAGCGGGGCGTGTCCCCCATCCGCATACCCACCATCTTCGCCACTACTGACAAGAAGGCAGATTACTACCGCAGCCTGGCTCAGAAAGCCTGCCGGAGGTTGGAAGACCAAAAGACTGCAAACATCAACACCAACCGCACTGACCAGTCTGCCGCCAGACAAGGAGACAAAAAGCATTTACAGGTACCTGGCACTGACAAGCAGTTCATCTTTACGGATGGGGAATCAGACCTCAGCTCTTCCTTGCTGGAGACCATCGATGATGTGGTCACCCCACGAAGCCAGAAACATTGCACCCTCACGAGTCGCTCACCGCTTCAAGAGGCCACCAACACCAAACCTGTCACCGCTCACCGTGCTGCCGATAATGAGGGTAAACTGCACCAGCTTAGGACGGCCAAAGGTCTCACACCCCACCAAGTCTTACGTTACGGTCCGGTGACTGGGGGCAGCAAGCGATCGCCAGGCAAACAGGTCAAGCGTCTCCAGTCTCCACGCTCCCCACGCGGCCGACATTCACCCCACAAGTACGCACGCTCCCCTGAAAAATCATCTCACGAGGCTCTGCATCTCACGTCCCACCCCAACCAATCACTCGAACAGTATTGAAGTTAGTTGCAAGACTCGGCAAACACATTCAGAGATCAAAATCAAAGGGAGGCATGGGTTGGGGATGCCATGGGTTAAGACTTGATGTGGTTGGGAGGGGTTTAAACCATTGAATATGTACAGCTCCTCATCTCATCGTCTTCCTGTTGTTCATCTACTTGTTGCCTTCACATTGAGTCATTGACCTCTTCACCCTCCACACAAGTGTTCACTAGGGGGTGGTAACCGTAACACCAGCATGGGAAAAATGTTCAACATTTGCAAGTCAGTACTAGTTGTTTCTCTTTGCTGTGAAATCGTTAGTGTGGGCCGCTTTCAAACAACCAGGTGTCATTGGTATAAGGGATCTGCCTTCAACATCAGTTTTTTTTTTTAAGTTTAAAATTTAATTGTCGGACTCCTTGTAGCTTTACATCCTCGCCACAGTGGCAATTTGAAGGTGTGCTTTGAGTTTGAGGCAGAATTTTTAAAAGTTTTTGTGCGTGTTTGTGTGTACATAAGGACAAATCCAACTCTTTGCAGGCTTTTGCCTGTGCTCTTTTTTCTGGGGACGGGTGCTCGCTCAAAATCAAATCATCCAATGCTTGTATGTAACAGTTGGTGCAATTCAATTCATTGATGCTTTAGTGTTAACGTTGCACAGATCCAGTCAACGTATCGGTGATACTACTATTTACTATTTCCTGACGTTTAGCTCCATGTTTTATGATGTGTTTGTTCACAAACTGTTCTGTCTTTTGTATACTTCGATAAAATCAGTTTCGGCTCCGACTTCTGGAGAGAGCAAAATGCAGTTGAATTTGTTCAGGTTGTGCGACATGCTTTGTGCGACATGCTTTGAATGAAATATTACAGTTCTGGTGACATTACATGTAAAGCGATGCTGACTATAATTTCATTTTGTGTTTTAGTAAGGTGGGCATTGAGAGTGATTTTACTGCAATACCTACTTGAACTACCAGATTTGCAGAATGCAGTTTCAGATTTGAAGTGACAGGTGATAAAATGATGTATATATGTATATTCAGTAATCAGTTAAATAATCCCCAGCTGTTGATCATTCCACATTTTAGTGCTGGCGCCTTGTAAGCTCATGTTTGTCTTGCCACCCTATTTTATGCTTTTACGTGGAACTAGGTTGTGACACCATCTGCTCAGAACTGGTTGACTTTATTTTTTTGTGGCCTGTGTTCAGTAAGTGCTTTTACATTAACAATAACATTGCAGACATGCATGAACGATGTGTTTGGAGTTAGTTTTCATGCATACAAAGTTTGTCAGGTCAGTAAGTACAGTTACAATTCTACATGATATAGTATCAAGTCAAGTTTATTTGTCCTAGAATTGAGAAAATCGCTTTGCAACATGCGTAGAACATACACATAAAACGTAAAAAGCATGCAAATAATACAATCATAATCACCGTATAAAAATGTATCCAAGCACGTAAAGATAGTTATTTATGGTTTAAATTGCGTTAAACTAACCTTGACATAAGAATTACCGTTGATCACATAGCTAAGACCAACATAACATAAATATCACTCCATTCCCATTCCTATCACCCTGCCCACCACCACATGCACGCACGCACACACACACGCATGCGCCACACCACACACAAATGCTGTCATTTGAAATTACCTGCAAAAACCAATGTGTGTTTATCCCAGCTGTGCTTTCCTGCCCTTGTCACAGTATTGAGTGTGTGTCCACTGTATTTTCTACTTCAGTTATAATATCATGACAACTGTAATCAGATCCAGTGTTATACATGAATGTACAAAACTACACTGCTTTCTGCTCGTATCTGATTATAAAACTTTGAGGTTTATTTAATTTTTCTACCAAAGCATATTTTCGATCCTCGGGTGGGAAAAGCGATGGTTATCACCATGACCAACCAGTAATATGACCAGTGTTCTGGTATTTCTGCATGTCAGTGTACTAGAGGTCCAAATGGTAACGACCTTCACGAAATCACATCAAGGATGAACTGCCACTGCTTTCCAAAATGATCAGCACACCAGAAAGTTGGAGACGTGATCAGAGGACAATAGACAAACTCATTTTATTTTATTAACGTTGCTCTCCATCCATGGAGAACTTGTGAGATGAGCAGCTGTCCCTTTTTGTGCATTTGTCCTTCATGTGTGTTTCAACTTTTTTTGTATACATGTACCGGCATTTTGTTATGCAGTCTTAAAGTGTGAAGATGTTCAGTGGCGGATGTTCATTTAGTTTGTCTCAGCATTGCATAATTTGGCAACTGATTGCAGTCATGGACATTGTTTGCATAAAGTGGTCGTTCTGCATGCATTCCTGTTTGTGGTGATGGGTGCTCATTTCTGTGCTGCTACATATCAGTCAAACTGGGAGTTCTGCCAACACAGTGTAATAAAAACCAAATAAATGAACGTTTGATCAACATCAAATATGTGCATGTTTGTGTTGAACTTGAAGTTTCCTGATGCACTACCAACACCCTTTTTCATAAAAATAAACTAAATACTAACACGTAAAGCACGCTACCACTCTTACTGCTGTACAAATGATTTTATTCATGTTTCACCAAAGTAATGATGACAGTGTAAAACAAACAAACGGATGTAATTCAGACAGCTCTCAACAGAAACAAGAGATGCAAGAATACACTAACATGTCTCACGCAAATTCTAAACTCCAATCAGTGTTATCCGTGAGTAACACAAACATTACCACCTGAAAAAAAACACCTCAGAATGAAGGAATGTAGAAAGACGACTTGCACAAAACCAACCACTGCTGAAAAATGATATTGCACATGTAGCACTGTTTTGTTTGAAATGACTTCTCTTCAGAACACATCAGCATACACTCTTGCAACCAATGTCCACTGAAGCTGATTGTGGTCTGTTAAAGGCATCATTTCCAAGAGAACTAGGCATTTATATAGGGAGACCTGTTTCAGAACTTAAGAGTGTGACTGCACCTTCACATTAAAAAAGTCGGTCTTGGAGCCAAGTACAGCTTGGAACACAACACACTAACATTTGATGGCTGAGTGAAACAAGGAAAACTCGGCTGTCCATGAATGACACCTGCCACTCTTGGCTCGGACACAGTGTACCAGGGCGAATACGGCCACAACACTGTCACCACCTAGTGCGCTTCTGGCCTCAACCAGCTTAACACAGGCCTGTCTGTGGCTGTATTTGTGTATGTGGTGTGATGCTACTTTCTGGACACCACCAAAACACAACCTGTGAGCCTAAAAAATCTTACAAACTGGGCCTTTAACAAACAAGCATGTGTGTTCCCGGCTAGCACAAAACTCACGTTCTGCACTGGGCCAATGTTTTTGTCTACAACACTATGGTCACATCCAGTAAACAACTGAACAGTTTGTGTAACACGGCAGTGCTAACGGCCTTTTCTATTAAATTTATAATCTAGAAAATCTCATTTCATGCTGATAATAAGCATTTGTTCCATTACATCCAGCTACATGTATTGACTAACCACAGGAGGGACTGGGTGGCTAGGCTGTACAATCTACAATACGAGAATACACGTGTTCATTCTAATGAGGACAACATCAGCAGCTGTTTCAAGACTTTGGTCTGACTCGTCTCACGAATTTCTCCCGCCAGGAACATCTCGTCCACAACACTGTACACCTGAAAAACAGGCAAAAACTAAAATCAGTATTTCACTCTTTTCTGTCATCGTAATTCTCCAACAGACACATACAGACATTGTGATTCATAAGGCGCATGGCAGTTCTGTCAAACAGTTTTGTCTCCTGATCCAATTTCTTCATGTTTGATACCACACCTTCAGTGAGAAAGGTTATCTTTGTAGAAGTGGTTTGTGTGTGTGTTGTGTTTTTTTCTTCACTGCAGCGATCGTCAAATGCACTCGCCCGCTCACTTTCGCTACCAAATTTACCGTCGGGCGAGTGGAAGCTCCGGCAGCGGCAGCCCGAATGGCGAGCAGGAATTCTGATATGAATCAGAGCCTAGCATCCACTCCGGCTTCCAGAATTTTTTTCGGCTACCAGTTTTGTTCAGGGCGGTAGCCCGAATGGCTACCATGGTCCTGACACATTTGACGATCGCTGCACTGCTGTTATACTGGACGGAAAGTTCTACCACTGCTGTTATACTGGACGGAAAGTTCTACCACTGCTGTTATACTGGATGGAAAGTTCTACCGCTGGTTTATTAAAAATGATCATCAATCATCCAGTGTACCCCATTTTGGTGCTTGTCTTTTAACCATGTTCTTGCTGAGAATGAAATATTCCGCAAGACATCTATGGCTTTTTCAGGGTGACAAATTTATTCAGCGAGGCCAGGGTTAACTGTCCTAACATACAAACTACTACAGGCTTTCATGTTTGCTAAGCCTACTTACGTTTCGAAGAGTTTCACTCAGGAGTGTACCTGCACGCTCGAAATACTCTATTTTGATAATTAGTATAGTTCTTAATGCAACACAACGCTGTTGCGCAAGTGGCCAAACATTTCAATTCTATGACTGTTGTTACACTACTGCCGAGTACTGGTGCAGTCAAAGTGGTTGCCGTGTCAAGTACGCTTCTGCTGGCTCAGTGTCACATTACAGGCTTACTGTCCAGGTATCCTAGTGGTGGTGTGATGATAGATTAAGATACCGTGAAAACAGCAGAGAAAGATCTATGAGCATACAAACAGTAGCAGGGATGTCACTGGTGCCCGGACACAGGACTATGTGAGTATGTCCGATCAGGCATGCTACTCTTCCGTGAATTCGCGGAAATCCGCGAAAATGAAAATTTGAAAACTATTTTTTTTATCCTGGAAAAAGTACTCAGAATGCGCCAGATTGCACAGATTTTAACGATTTTTTCAAAAATTTTCCGGGGGGGCATGCCCCCGACCCCCCTAGCAGACTCGCCGGCTCGATTATCTGGCTGCGCCAGATTTTCAGTGAAAACTCTTTTTTGGGAGTAGCATGCCTGCCGATAGACTTGGCCAAATGTCCGATGAAAAAACTATCCAGCAGGACAGATGTCCAATTGTTTATTTCAAGAGGAGGTCGTATGTCCGATTGCGTTTCTGTTGAACATTTGAATCTTTGATGACACTGACAGCAAGTCAACCAAACAGTATTAGTACTATTACCTGAAATGAGTTAATTTTTTTTTTCACTTTTCTTTGCCAATAAGTTTATGTCCTTTTGTTATGGTCTTACTAGTCAATAAATCCCCTTTTCCTCAGTGTCTTCCACACTACCCACATGTATGAAGGACACAATGAGGCAAAGAGTTTAACCCTGACCTGTTTATGTTCCTGTTTTACAATGATTTATTGTCGCGCGCCAGAATGTCCTGTTGTTTCGTTCCAATTCAGGAAAAATGTCCTATTCATCTGCCACCTTCCTGGACATTTGTCCTATAGGTTTCAAGCTCCAGTGACATCCCTGAGTAGCATTAGCCCCATTGATATTATAAGACCAAATTATACTTCTTCAGCTTATCTTTCAATGTCTTGCTATGTAGCCCTGCTGACTCACCTTGTAGAAGTTAAAGACTAGGTCAAGCTCGCAGACATTGTGGAAGAATTCATTGAGCACTTCAACAAAGTTGTGAATGGCCTCTAAGTATGCAAGGTTGTTGTCGCTGACGTCTACACAAATACAGAAGTACAGCCCCGCATACCGCCGATACACTATCTTGAAGTTCCGGAACTGGGGACAAAAATTCAATCCATGGCATCAGAACCAAAACCAAAACATCTTCATTTGCATCATACATTCTAACGATTTGTTTGCAACTTTTACACTACTTACTGCATGAAGCAAAGTACTAATTGATAAAATTCTTACAACTACTGAAACACGTTTCTTGGTGTACCTGAAACACGTTTCTTGGTGTACCTGTTCACAACTTCATGATCAAACTCTGAGGAAATAACCAAGATATAATCTTACTGATCTGAGAAACCTACCTCTACAAAATTTGTGTGTTTGGCATCACGAACTGTGACGACAGCATGAACCTCTTCAATCAGTTTCTGCTTTTCCTCATCATCGAAGTGCATGTACCACTTTGCAAGACGTGTCTTGCCTGCACGGTTCTGGATCAGGATAAATCTGATCTGGAATAGCACACAGATTTAGTCAGTAATTTAGTACAAAAACAAGCAGCACTGTCACAAAAAAATCGTTCTGGTTGATAACCGTCACGGCAAAAGCAAACATAACCTCCCAAAGTATCAGTTTACGAGGAAATAACCCGTTTTCAAGCAAGTCGGCTTTTTACTGCAAAAACCCAACACCCAAATCGATATTAGGGTGAGGGTGCCCGGTGGTCAAACGCTCTGGTCACACTCTTAACACAGATACAGAGTTTACATTAGATGTGGCAGACGAAAAGGGAAATCGTTAACATATACGCTATACATCCGATATCATCAAAACAACTAAAATCAAGAAAATAATCATGAAAGAGAACATGATTACCATTTTGATACGACTCCTCCCACTCGGCGCATGCGCGGAAGTGTTTTCCCAAATAGTTTTATCTTTCTTAGACAATGTAAGGATATAACATTATAAGAAACGTGTGCCTTAACATATCATGAACTATTTGATAGTATATTTTAAAGGATTAGTAAGAAAATGTGTGTATTACTTTAGGAAAGAACTCTAAGTGTGAAGTATATCTTTTATGTCCACGGTACAGCTTATTCTTGTTTTGCCTTATCCTTAAATAGTTATGCCATTTAGAGACGTCTCCACGGCCGCAGAATTGTAGCAGACAGCTTTGCTGGGACGAGGGAAGAATACTTCCTAGTAACGCTGAACTTTCCACAATATGTGACAGTGCGAAAACGTATGCAGTGTGCTGAAGTTTTGTAAATTTCAAGGGCAAGTTGGTTATCGCAGCACAGCAGTACGGACTGAAAAGTTTACTTCCCCGTTTCACGGCGGGCTGCCCTGGTCGGCTATGTATCAAGTTGAACACATAAAAAAAGTAGGAATATGTGTTGGTCACCATAAAGGATTAGAAGGTTTAAACTGTTAACCGCACCCGAAAAAGAACAAATCTGTGGTGGCTGCACCATCCACTTTTCTATCCTCAGTTTGTACACAGCTTTCACATCCACAGCATCACCATTTTGCTGTAAGGAAACATACCCTTTGTACATATTTGTTCCAGATTCCATCAGAAACAAGAGCATGAGGAAACTCTAACATCATGGCGTGTCCAGACTGTGCTGTTGGTCAGTCACTCGGTCTGATGCTGGTATTGTTTGGAGTAACAGTTCTTGAGTTGAGTCATGTGCTGGCTGTTGATGTCGACCCGCAGCAAGAAAAATATCTGCCGGACTACAGGCTCTACCACAACTTGACCAGACTTGAGCTCCATGTGGAAGAACTGGCCACCAAGTTTAAAGATTTTATCCACATTGACAGAACTTTTATTTCGAGAAATGGCAGGTCACAACTTGTTGCACACATCACTAACTTCTCAGTGCCTTCTGCAGTCACAGAAAATCATCATGCATGGCGTCCGCAGGATGAGAAAGATGGCGTTTCACAGACTAGGAATTTGAGTGTACCCAAAGTTCACCTACTGCTGTCTTTTGGCGAGCACGCCAGAGAATTTTTTCCGGTGGAAAGTGCGCTTTATCTGTTGACAAATTTGACTGCTGGGATATCCGCAAACCCCGGCAGTTACGAGGAGGCATTTTCAAGGACTATATTGTCCAGGTTTGACATATATGTGATCATGATGGCAAATCCAGATGGAAGAAAACATGTTGAATCATCTCGTAATTTCTGCTGGCGAGGGACAAGCACAGGTGTGGATATAAACCGGAACTTTGACTGGCAGTTTGCCAAGAAAGGGAGTTCGGCAGACCCCAGAGACGAGGAGTTTAGAGGGCCATACCCTTTTTCAGGTAAAACTAAAGTCTTTTGTGTGTCTGTTTTTTGTTGCTTTTTAAATTGAGAAGCTTCCAAAACTGGCCAAGCCACAACTGTTGTAAAGTGTAGGTGATGTGTACTAGGTGGCCCTAGCAGCAGATGCTTGTGCTCATGAGTGATCAAATGAACCACACACAGTTGGTGGTAGGATTGGCAATGGCTGTGCATTCTGTGTGTGTTAGGGAGGGGGGGGGGGCAGGTGGGAGCTTGGGATGGGGGAGGGTATTGTCATCATTTTGAGGTTTCGATAGAGGTCTGCATATGATTTGTCTTCTGCAGCATTCTTTTATCAAATAAAGCAGGCATAAGATTTATTCCACCACCTCTTGGCCAATTGCCGCTGGGTTTTTTTCTGTTTTTTTGTTGTTGTTTTTCCATTGCTCTGCCGTCAAGGGAAAAAAAGTTGAGCGAGCAGGATGCACAGTTTATCAGTATCACGAATCATTCAGGCTCCTTGGCCAATTTCTGTCTTGTTTGTGTGTGTTTGCTGTTGTTTTTCTGCTGTTTAACAAGGAAAAATGAAAAAACATCTCAGACATGCAGGATAATCTGCCCCCCCCCCCCCCCCCACCTCATGCTTGATAAATGTGTCACATATGTTAAGACTTGATACATTTTCACTATGACTTGGGGTGATCGTTTCTTCTGCCATGAAACCAGATCTTTCAATTTCAGAACCAGAATGCAAAGTGTACACGGAGCTGACAGAGTCTGTGAAGTTTGATGCGTTTGTGTCATTTCACTCTGGGATACGTCACATCTACATGCCATATGCTGGTACGGCCATTTCTTGTATGTAATTCAACCTCTCATTTGTAAGAGGCACATCATTGTACACTTATGTATATTTACAGTATCATGATAGACATTTTTTGCAGGGTTTCTTTTTCCCCTGTTTGCATGCGTGCGTGCGTGGGTGTGTGCATGCGAGAGAGAGAGAGAGAGAGAAGAGACTGAGCTTATGAAGTTCTTCGTGTACAATACAATACGATACAATAATTCTTTATTGTCCTCAGGGGGAGGCAATTTAGTTGAGGCGTAAAAACAGACAACCACCATATATATACACAATGTAACATATCACAATAGTTAAATATGTAATATTAAAACAGTAGCACACGAACACACACGCACGCCGCACCCACACACACACACACGCACGCCGCACCCACACACACACACGCACGCCGCACCCACACACACACACGCACGCACGCACGCACACATCCTAATTACCACGCTCTCATTAAGTACGCCACTAACAACCCTTCAGTGTGAAAGTAATTTATAGTAAGATAACTGTATCACAGTGCACACTCATACCCTCACACACGCGCACTCGCACACAGACACAACACATGCGCGCACACTCTCACACACATGCACACACGTATCAGAAGAGACCAGAACTTAAACTTTCTCCTTTTTGTCCAACAGACACAGTGTCGAAGGCAGTGAGACGAGTTCCACCCAACTACACTTACCTGTCTCAACTGGCATCCAGACTGGCCAAGGCCACAAAATACACATTCCGCTATGGCCAGGCTTTTGATCTCAACTTTTACACGGCTGATGGGACCGCCTTTGACTACATGGCAGGGGTTCGACAGATCCCGTTTTCACTGGCCATTGAGATGTGGGAGAATGAACAGCATAGAGGGCGCAGCTGTTTTGATGAATTCAACCCTCACAGCGCACACCTCCAGGTATGTCGTTTCTCATTCTGTATTGTGTTTCATTCTGAGTAGGTGTATGTGGTGTGTTCTGTCTTTACTGAATTTGTCCTTGGTAGGAGATAGAGAAAGAATTCAGTTGATGTCATGCGACCGTTTGTGAAAAACAAGTTACCCAGAGATGAGTCAGAGATAACCTAACCATGTCTGCTTGAGTCCCACCGTAAACGACTAGTGATTTATTATAACATAAATGACTTTGGACTACAACAAAAAAAAATGTGTCACAGAGAAAGACAAAGTATCACTTATTTGGTATAGTGTGCCTGCTAGGAGGTGCATAATTATGCACCCTAGTCATTTGCAGGGTGAACAAATGTATCCCAGCTGTCCACTCAGTGGGGTAATTGTACCCTAACCTTCAGCTCGGTCAACTCTCAAGAAATTTTCATGCTATTGTCATTGAAAGGCTCTTTTCTGGAAAATGGAACCGCTACAAACTGCAATATATATATATATGAAACCTACACATGTATTATATGTCTTCACTATCTGATGGCTACATTCATTTCATGCTCGGCATAAGTTACAGTTGTAAAATGACGTCAGTGGGAGAAACACCACTGGAGCTGGCAAAGAGTTGGGGCAGCAAAAAAAAAAAGAAAAGTAAAATGAGGTTAATGGTCATGTGACATGAACTCACAAGATCCAAATCCAGGGTATATTTGCACCCCACCTTGCACAGCTGGGGTACATTTGCTTCCCTTTCAAATGACGGGGGTACTTTTGCACCCCTCTCAGGTCAAGAAAGAAAGATTTTTTTGCCAAGAAAGAAGAAAGTAGTCCACAAGTCATTTATATTATAATTAATCACCCCATTTACAGTCAGACTGAAACATAAATGGTTAGGTCATCTCTAGGTAGTTGGTCTTCACAAAGTTAATGGTTGAATGACGTAAGCTGAATTCTTTCTCTATCTCCAACCAACTGAGATTAAGAATTCAGAATTTTTTCCCATTCTTGTTCCAGAAAGAGGTTGAGGCAGTGCATCCCCTGTATGTGGAGCTGTTTAACTCTCTGTACGGCTGGAAACTACAGCAACAAAAGACGCACACACTGGTACATGCCATAGTAAGTGGTTTAAATATTTCATTGCTTCTTTTTCACCATCACAGCTGACAGTGGCATGTATAATGTAAACATCTTTTTCACCATCACAGCTGACAGTGGCATGTATAATGTAAACATCTTTTTCACCATCACAGCTGACAGTGGCATGTATAATGTAAACATCTTTTTCACCATCACAGCTGACAGTGGCATGTATAATGTAAACATCTTTTTCACCATCACAGCTGACAGTGGCATGTATAATGTAAACATCTTTTTCACCATCACAGCTGACAGTGGCATGTATAATGTAAACATCTTTTTCACCATCACAGCTGACAGTGGCATGTATAATGTAAACATCTTTTTCACCATCACAGCTGACAGTGGCATGTATAATGTAAACATCTTTTTCACCATCACAGCTGACAGTGGCATGTATAATGTAAACATCTTTTTCACCATCACAGCTGGCAGTGGCATGTATAATGTAAACATCTTTTTCACCATCACAGCTGACAGTGGCATGTATAATGTAAACATACATGTGCAGGACATACAAAACGGTGTTCGAATAAGAACCTTCCCCCCACAAAAACTAATTCCTAACTAAACCAAAGGTTGTTTAGCACAATAGTGTCAAGTCCCTCAAGGTACGGCACATAAAGTTTTCTCCTTATTCATGTATGCAGATTGATCTGTGACAGACATGGGAAAAAGATGTAAGTGAAAGAAAAGACCTCAGTTCTGTCCCTTGCAGGAATTGTTGATGATGATGTGTTTGTCTGTTTCTGTTTCTTCTTTTTTTTCTTTCTTTCTTTGCTGTGTGGGTTTTGTTTTTGCTGTTATTGTTGTGTTGTTTTTGTGTGTTTACTGTTTTTGATTGTTTTGGGGTTTTTTGTTGTTTGTTGTTGTTTGGTTTGTTTTTGTGTTTCCTTTTTGAATTTTTTATTTTTATTTTGGGGTTTTTAAAAATTATTTATTTTGTTGTTGTTGTCTTTCTTTTCTTATGGGGGTGTCTCCTGCAATTAAAAGAGAACATGAAGCAGTGGAATTAAGATATTTTATCAGGATTACTCTGGTACTTCTGCAGGTAGAAACACCGTCACTGACACCCAGCTACATTCTGCTGGCCGTGGTTGTGCTGGCATGTGCCATCTTTGGCTACAGGAACCGCCACTACGTCTGCTCCAAGAAAAAGCGCATTGTTTATCTTCGCAGTCTGAGCTCCACCTTCGCTGTTAATGGCATATTCAGATAGTGCAAGTGACAGCGTGATGGTATGCCTGGTACGTGATAGGATGAATGAATGAATTGTGGAGCAGCTCAAGATCTGCGTGATAGTTTGGTTAGTGGATTGTGGCGAGACAGGTGACATTTGCTGATGAAAACTTTGATGTGCATTTCGTGGGAGCTTTGTTTAACACTGCCAAAATAAAACAACTGAATCATCACAGATGTAGCCCACCCTGCCATTGCGGCAGCTGTCTTTTTATTGTTTTAAGAAAACAGCCGACTTACCGCAAACGTGGATCAGCTAGACTGCTATTGAATGGCCGCAGTGGTGAGCATCTCATAGATGACAAACAGGGTAACATCCGTTTGCACCATGCGCTTTAGTTTTGCTAGTGTTTTGTTTTTTATTTATGTGAAGGTCACCTTCCCTGGAACATTTTTAATACGATTGCTTTTGGGGAATTAGGGTTGCTTCCCTTGGGGAAAGTGTGTCACCATTTCCAATTTTACTTATATTTTATTTTTACTTTGGTGTGATTTGTGATACATGTCATTTACAGCTAAGGAAATTGTACATGATGTAACTAATAAAAACTAATATTAATATTTTTAATTTTTCATGTACTGCCTGCACATGCTCTGTGTGTGTGTGTGTGTGTGTGTGTGTGTGTGTGTGTGTGTGTGTGTGTGTGTGTGTGTGTGTTCACCAAATTTAGATCATAATTGGTACTGTTTGTGTATATGAACATTGCTTAATAAAATGTCAAACATTACACCATCAGACTTCAGCATTAACTTTATATTAGTTTTTGTCATGTCAGAAGTAGATTTTGTGCCCCTAAACAATAAACTGTAAACAATTTTTTTTTTTTTTTTTTTTGGGGGGGGGGGGGGGGGTATAGTGCTAGAACAAAAGATTTTTTTTAACATCAGCGTTAATTTGCATAGAAATATGGATGTTCATTACAGAATACATATTGTCCTAGCAATATGATTTGGAAATATTACCACCACAACCAGAGAGACAGTCTGCCAAGGTTTATGTAAATAATGCAAGGCTGGGCATCGACCAAGACTGCAACAGTATCCTCCATATGCCTTATCTGGTTCAACATAGATACCCACTACAAACGAACCTCGTTGGCGATGTCGCATGTGTTACAGAACATTTCTGGCCAGAACACGATAATTATAATAATATCCAGGGCACACCCGTCTGAAAGGGATACTTATGGAAGGCTGAGAGTGCTTGTAAAGACAATAACACTTGTCCCACATA
>JACVVK020000349.1:547500-585000 GCA_018292915.2 Batillaria attramentaria | reverse complement strand
TCACCAGCTCCTGTGGTAATCCGCACAGGAATCCATGGAGCGCTCGAAAGCTGCGGCAATTTGTATTATGCATGATCAGATGGAGATGAGGATGATAGTATGATGATGCTATGGAGGTCCGTGTGGTTTGGGACTGCGGGACAGGGCCGCTTTCCACGCTTCCTGTCATAAATATACCAGGCCCGGGATCTACTGCACCTGCGATGCCGGCCGTGTAATCATCCACATCACGAGATACAATACTTATGATTATTGTTATTATTGTTAGTGATGATGAGACGTGCCACACCAAGGGGAGCACCCCGGCCAAAGTCGCAGCCTTCATCTGGCAAGTAAAAACTTGAGCTCTCGCCTGTCTTTCTTGAAGTCCTTCATGTGCGGCGTGCCAAAGTAGGTCACCTGTTCCTGGGTCACGGTGACCGGCACGTGCACCCCGATAGATCCCAGCACGTCATTGATCCAGGCACCGGCCGTCACCACCAGACGGCGACACGTGAACTTACCCAGGGTCGTGGTGACCTGCAGTACATATTTCTGTCAGTGTTCCTGTTTTTGGAGCGAATGGCATTATACATTGTCTGGAACTGCACGTTGATACACTGGTTTGTTTTGGAACATGATACAATGTTAACTCTTTCAACACTAAGGGCCGCGTATCCAGTACGGCCAAGCACAACCTTTAAGCCCGAGGGGACCTCACGTGAAGTCCGGGATCGCACAATCCACGTGACCAATGCACCACAAATTTGATGGCACATGTGGTTCTTTGTGTTTGGATGTTGTGAGGGATGTGACCAGATACACAGTGAAAAGATATGTTGTGATAATTTTGTGCATTTTTTTCTCCTAACATTTCAAAATGCCCAGTTTCCACGGAATGTCAAGGGAGAAAACTGCGAGTGCTGAATTAGTTAAAGATAATTTCTGCTTTAAAAAAAAAAAAAAAGTCGTATAGTTCAAAACTGCCGGGCGGAGGTTACCTCAATGTTACCGTTGGGGTGTCTGCCAATCCTGAGTACCGGGCACCTGTCGATGACGACAGCCCCGTTGCCCCTGGCGAGCTGCACGTGAGTTGCGTTGCCTAGCGCCGCGTCCACTAAACCAGCGTCTTTCTGGAAGAGCGCCACAGTGTTAGGACCCGGGGTGAACTGTGGGTAGCGGGCCTTTAGCTGGTCTGCCGTCAACCGCTCGAAACTGAACAGAAAACAAACCAGATATACTCATTTATGATTAGCGAAAGCAGACAAAATTCAGTCTTTTCGCGAAAAAAATTTAGTCGCACAAAATGAGCGAAAAAACGTCAATCTTTCCGCAAAAAAAGTCGCGAAAAACGGGGGGGGGGGGGGGGGGGGGGGTTTCGAGAAAAAAAAATGGTATGCACTTTTTCTGCAGAAAGTTGGTGTCCGTTTTTGGGCGGGAAAAAAAACTAGCCCACTCAGTCAGGTTTTCGCGAAAAAAAAAACAAAAAAAAAACGCCGTCAGGTTTTCGCGAAAAAGTGCCGTTTTTCCGCGACAAAATCGACTTTTTCGCTTTGTTGCAAACAAAAATGCATTTTTTTCTGCTTTCGCCAATCATACTCATTAGACTCATGCCGGGGGAGGGGGGAGGGGGGGAGGGGCATAATTTCAACAAGCGAAATGTTAGCTTGTTAGCCGGCGAATTGAGGTGCAAACCTGTAGAGAATGTGGGTATTTCCATTGAAAGGGATACTGACAAAACAAGCGGGGATCAGACTTAACTGACCTCATCATTAACAGCCCTGCAACGCAGGTACACAGCCCTTGGGAGGAACGACAGACATTGCTACTACCACCAACAAAACAAACAGAAACGCGCAAACAAAAACAAGAACTGACGTCAGCGGTGACGCAAGACACACCAAGCAGTGACGTCGCACGGACGTCGCGTCGTCTCCGTAGGGTCACCAAAGACCGTAGACGTCTTTGGGGTCACAAACAGAAACGCGCAAACGAAAACAAGAACTGACGCCAGCGGTGATGCGAGACACACCAAGCAGTGACGTCGCACGGACGTCGCTTCGCCTCCGTAGGGTCTTTGATGATGATGATGATGATAATAATGAGTATTGTATAGGCGCTTTACCCAATTTCACGAATCGGCTCAAAGCGCCGCGAACTGAACCCAACACGCACGCTCACGTGAATCACACGCATTCTCCCACACACTGGACATAAACATATTACAATCACGTGGTGCGAAGGGTCAGCTCAGCTATTTAAATTTCGGAATTTAGAATTACATTTATTTTTCAAATTTGGTGGGCTGAACATTTCTAAAGCAGAGGGGGAGGAAGCCGGAGTGCCCGGAGAGAACCCCCGACGATCGGCCCGAATGAACGGTGCCACATACGAGAAGGAAAAATTCTTTGCCCCGAGTGGGACTCGAACCCCCCACCTCTCGCATTGGTGACAAGTCTCTTAACCACTAGACCACCGACCGCCCCGATCATGATGACGACGATTAAAAAACAAAATCTGCGACTCACGGGATGTTGTTGCGCTGCAGGGCTACAGCGTATTTCTCCATGATGTGGTCCGTCTCACCGCGTTCAGAGAGCTGCAGCCCGCCAGGTCTGTACACCAGTTGCTGACCGGACTCTCGCTCAACCTCCGACCAACTAAGCGGGCAGCACAGCGTTTGAACCCAAAAAAAAAAAAAAAAAGTTTGATGGTTACCGACAAAGTTCAAGGAATCAAGTATGCTGTTTGAATTTCTCATAACTTTGTGATAGTTTGGCTTGTGGCAAGAGATAGAAAGGTTGTCACATGACTAGCAAGAGGAGACAATCGAGAAAATAAGACCAAAACCAATTGTGAAGGAGGGTTATCTAGCTTTCTCATGGTCACTCTTTGCAAAATAGTTTATAACACAGTTGTCGAGAAGCAAAAGTGAGAGATAGAGACAGAGAGCATTCTACGAGGAAGAAAGAAATGCTTATGCTGATCTGTCCTCCTTATAGTTGAAACGGGCAAACTCAGTCAAAAACAGGATATTTTCTGTGAAGGTTGAATCATTTGTGATTAGAACCATGGCCCGAGTCCCGTCCAAGGCCGGCCTTCAATTTGCTTGTGTTTCGATAAGATTCTTCTTGACAGTCGCTTTTCTTAACAGCTTCTTCGTCTTTTTTCCCCTTTTCGTCGTCTTCTTTCCCCTTTTCGTCGTCTTCTTCTTCTTGTCATTATTCTACTAAGAATCCTACTACTGATTTTGATTCAACTGGCGTAAACAGCGGCGTGGTGACTGCTACTCACGCTTCGAAAGTTGCCGGTGTGAGACGCAGGTAGCGGTCATCATGGTACGTCAGGCGGCTGGAAAAGAAAAGAAAAGAAAGACGCTGTCATCCATCTGTTTCTCGCAGTTTCAAAGCGCAGTAAACAAACACAAAACAAAAAAACGCCAGCGTGCTGCCATAGATCCTAACCACTGTATTAAGTATTCAAGTGAATGGCATGCACGGTTGTGTGTGTGTGTGTGTGTGTGTGTGTGTGTGTGTGTGTGTGTGTGTGTGTGTGTGTGTGTGTTTTCCTGTTTCCGAGTTAAAGGTAAACGTTAGAACAATATCTACAGTTGTCGAATAGTAAGGCACTGGCATAATTCTCTCTCTCTCTCTCGTAAGAAAACAAACAAACAAATACTGACATAATTCTGGAGACGTCCTGAGATCCGCCATTGTCGTGACCCAGTTGGAACTGCTCAAGGCCAAGAACATCTGTACACACACACACACACACACACACACACACACACACACACACACACACACACACACACACACACACACACACACACACGTGAGTACGAATAATGTAGCCACGCTATGTTTTAGCCGTGACCCATCGATTTTGTGCTTTGTCACTGACATGGGAAGAATCACTCGTGCACTTTTATACATGTATGACCGTACTAGTATCTTCTGCAAAGTCAGCGTGAAGGACGTTTAAACCGTAACCAACCAACCAACCGGCAGTGTGGGTTGCAGTTCGAGGCCACCCTGGTTTGCTCGGTACACAGCATTTGCAGGCTTCACAGTCAATACATTCCCTGATAGGCTACTATCAACACTTTGCATGTTGTTTGCTTAGCAAAGCTCCATCTGTGTGTACACTATCTCTCATGTGTGTTCTGTACTATATATCATGGTGCTAAACATACTCCCGCCCCCCATCGGTACACACACACACACACACACACACACACACACACACACACACACACACACACATACACACATACACACTGACTGGACTGACGCACCGTCACACACACACACACGCACCAGCTGCGTGCACACAGACACTCACACCAGTGCACACACACACACACACACACACACACACACACACACACACACACACAGGGGCGCACACAGGCACACACACACACACACACACACACACACACACACACACACACACACACACACACACACACACACACACACCCCACACACACACACACACGGGCACACTGACACACACACACACAGACACAGGGGCACACACACACACACACACACACGGGCACACACACACACGGGCACACTGACACAGGGGCACACACACACAGGGGGGCACACACACACACACACACACACAGGCGCGCGCGCGCACACACACACACACACACACACACACACACAGAGGCACACACAGGCACACACAGGCACACACACACACACACACACCACCACCACCACCACCACCACCATTCCCGTAAAGCGTCAGTTGTGTGTCGCTATAAAACTCTTTTGTTGTTGCTTTTGTGTGTCACGTGGGACCTCTGTATATGACATGTAATGATGTCATATACAGCGGACGGCCCCGCACACACGCAACTGGTGCGTAACTGAGCTTGGCTTGCATCAACGAATAATCAAACTATCTGTGTGAGTAATGCCGGGACCGATAACCGGGATCGATAACACCGGCTGAGAAAGAGAGAGAACAAAAACCCCAACAACAACAACAACAACAGCAACAGCAACAACAAAACACAACGATCCGGTCACGGTTTCCTGCACCGCATCCAGCTGTTCTTTCAATTTTCGATGCTGAGGGACATGGCGGGACTGGCAGGGGTCTGTCCCAAATAATTATAGCCATGTCAACTACCCGACTGAAATGAACACTGAAACCTCGGCGGTTCGCTCCACTCAGTTGACTGGCTTCCAAATACGTGTACTTACCTCCTGCTGCTCTTTTCGACAACCAGTAGAGGGCGCCACTGCCGATACCGCCACATCCCACCACGATGTACTGGAAATGTCGTCTGCTGCCGATCTTCTCCAAACCGTCCGCCATTCTTGCTGGCTGTTCTATGTCAGTGTGACTGAGAATGTGTATTTTTCCTCCAATGCGCATAAAGCTGTAGATGTCGCGATAACCATGATAAGCGTCGACTGAATTCTGACCGTGACCTGTTTCTAAATGGGTCACTGATCTAATGTCACGGATCCTTTATGTAAGTTGTCAATTTTTATGCACTCAGTCGTAAGCTAAAAGCGGGGACAAACCTGGCACTGAACTACTTCAGCGTTTTTGATGAAGCTTCCTGCAGCAACACAAGACGAGAGTGCAGTGAACGAGACTGAATCGCAGCTTCACTGATCTGGAAGTCAGATACACTGAAAACAGACTTTTTGCTCACTTGAAGTGAAATTTCTCAGCCCTTGCAATCAGTATAGTCTGAACCATAACCCTACTAGTCAGTGATCAAGCGATTTTGATCTAACTTGCTACTCAGTATGTGCAACGGTTAAACACACACACACACACACACACACACACACACACACACACATGACGCGCGCGCACACACACACACACACACATGACGCGCGCGCGCGCGCACACACACACACACACACACACACACACACTGGGGTACACACACGCGCGCGCGCACATGTATATCATACAGACACACGGCACAGACACACACACACACACACTGTTGTATGGTTTGAAGCCGGCGAAAGTTGAGATAGCAATGTTTCTGTACTTTATACGGACACTTGGCGAAGTTTTTTTCCCCAGTTAGTGCGCGCGCGCGCGCGCGCACACACACACACACACACACACACACACACACACACACTGATGTATGGAAGCCGGCGTAAGTTGATGCAATGTTTTAGTACTTTATACGGACACTTGGGTCAGTGTTTTCCCCAGTTAGTGCACACACACACACACACGCGCGCGCGCGCGCGCCACACACACACACACACACACACACTGTTGTATGGTTTGAAGCCGGCGTAAGTTGAGGTAGCAATGTTTCTGTACTTTATACGGACACTTGCGTCAGGTCAGTTTTTCCCCAGTTAGTACCTCATGGGAACATTTCGACCTCGCTACTTTCTGACGCAAGACATTTCCTGCTGCACCTTTTGCTAACGAACCTGGAAACTGACCCCCTGTCGGCCTTAATCGGAGGCTCTTATCAAGGATGTTTCATTGTTTATCGCAGAAATTTATGTGTGGCAATGTTTGTGCATAAACGCATGGTACGTGTATATGACTTGTGCCTTAGGACAACCTGTACACGTGACATAGTAACCACGCAATGTAGGTTAAAATGACTTGAAAAGTTTGAGCGACACAAATTAGAACTTTCAGCCGACATGTCAATTGTAGATCACTTATCAGGATACCAATGGTGTGTGTGTGTGTGAGTGTGGACTACACACACACACACACACACACAGGCGGGGAGGGGTGTGGGAAGTTTAATGAGAGGAAATCTGCTTCTTTGTGCCTACTTTAACACATTAAACGATTAGGTACATGGATGACGTCAGGGGAAAAACTGGCAGAGAAATTCCTGTCTGAGTATTGTTTTTCACTGTTTAACTAGATCTGTAGGGGGAGTTTGGGGGAAGGGGGGGGGTAAAGCAAGCCACTAGATGCCATGCTATTCTCTTTATTTGGAATGTACTGTGTAGTTTCTGGAAAAAACAAACAAACAAATAAACGCGTACAAACCATTAAAAAAACCCCACGTAATTATGGTGATAAGTGAAGAAAAATTTCATCACACTTGCCAAATGTACAGTGTAGTTTGTTGGGGCCTTGGTAGAGTAAGTGATCTTGGTCTCTGTCTGTCCTTTATTTGTTCTACTCAGTTGTGTGTGTGTGTGTGTGTGTGTGTGTGTGTGTGTGTGTGTGTGTGTGTGTGTGTGTGTGTGTGTGTGTGTGTGCTCTTTTACTTTTACAGTTGCTCTTACGTAGGGTACATGGAGTGAATCTTTTTTCTTTTTTTTTAACTTCGGTTTTAGATTGTAAGGCTCGTTCCCCGGGGATAGGCGCCCTAAAAATAGTAGTAGTAGTAGTAGTAGTAGTAGTAAAAACACATGATCATGGTGACAAGTGCAGAAAGAATTGTGTCACACTTGTCAAAGTGTAGTTTCCGTGAAAAACAAAAGCCTTGCTAGAGTAAAAACAAGTACAAACATCATGGTGTACAGAAGAATTCTGTCAAAGTTTGGCATCAACATAGTTTCGGGTCGGTTTGAAATTAGGATCTGTGATGGCAGGTCGGTCCATGTTGAACTGTAAGATGTCGTATCTAGTTCGTCCGTCCACCGCCAGTTCACTCAGAATCTTGCCCAGCAGGCTGGCGAATCTTGAACAGAACACGGGGACACTATACAATGCAGGCGGGATGCTACACGTACGTGAACTTTAGAAACACAGACCAATTTCGTTTTCTCAGTTCTGGACGAGTTTTGCGCCTGAAAATTGTGACTGCGGTTTTGTGTCTACTGCCGACGGAAAGTTTTGATTATTTCTCAAAAACTGACACAAAGGATACCTACTTGTACGCATGCCCAGCTCCATTACAGACGATGACGTCAGAGTAACCTTGGCGAGAGCACGTGTCTACGACGAAATGTCTGTCCGGTGTCATAGCGTAAAGACATGTCTTTGTAAACAGTACTGGACCAAGAAACTGCAGAAAAACAAAACAAAACAGAAGATAAGTTGTAAACACATGTATTACAGTTGATCTGTATCCGCTCCCCCCTCCGGGGCCGGACCCAGAGAGTGATCCATCCAAATGTTGCAGAAGAGTTATGTCCCTCTGGCATTTCACATCTATTAACATTTCGCGGTTGCGAAGTCAGTGGATGCAACTCTTTGCGGACGTAGGATCCTTAATGACTAGCATGAAATCCATGCAACCAACGCAAGCAGACAAAACAATTCATTTTAATTAACTACTTTGATTTTTCGAGAGAACCGAACTGGCTTTTCTCATACGCTTTTCCCGTCAGTATCCCATGTTGGTTGTCCTTGCTCTGACCTTAGGCAGTATTTGCTGCAGGAGGTCGGTGCAGACCTTGACCCTGGCGGGGTCAGGGGTGAAGGTTCTTGTGTTGGCGGTCACGTGAGGCCCGGCAGCGTCTATACCGATCTTGGTGCCCGAGTTACCGTGGATGGGCAGGGCGTAGATGTTGTTGGTGGGAGTGTGGTATTGCATGATGGGAAACCTTCACAGACAATGTTAGTTAGTTGGCTGGCTGACTGCTTTTCAGGGTCAGCGTTCCATGTTCGGTAACACTACACTATTTACTTCCGGGGCATGTAATTCCACTAAATATCAGTATGTATAATTATCAGTTTTGCCCCTCTTTTAAATATGGAGGAAAACCCTCACTAATTTTGGCTTTCGCATGCGAATCGAACTTAAAAACTAGCATGAACAAACCAACCGAAGATCGGCTGTTCCTCACGCCTCCCCGCCCCCCCCCCCCCCGCCCCCTTCCCCTCTCACACTGTGCTTAGATCGATGGAGTTCTAACGGATGGAAATTGCAAACTTACACCATGTGATCAAGTTACACTGTGTATTCATTTTGTTCCTTTGCTTGCCTTGTTTAGAGAGAGAGAGGGGGGGGGGGGAGGGGGAGAGAGCTGTAGCAAAACCACATGGTGAGTTTGTACCTGTCCTTACTGAAGTCCTTCATGTGTGGAGTGGCAAAGTAGGTCACCTGTTCCTGGGTCACGGTGACCGGCACCTGCACCCCGATAGATCCCAGCACGTCGTTGATCCAGGCACCGGCCGTCACCACCAGACGGCGACACGTGAACTTGCCCAGGGTCGTGGTGACCTGTCAATGTAAGCCGGTCAAGGTCATCTTGACAGAATGCAAGCTGAACAAGTAACATTCAGTCAGTCATCTAGTCAGTCAGTCAGTTAATCTATATCCCCATCCAAAATCATTGGACGGGACTAAACAAAACATGAGTAATGATAATATTTAGACTTGCTTCAATGTTGCCGTTGGGGTGTCTGCCTATCCTGAGTACCGGGCACCTGTCGATGACGACAGCCCCGTTGCCCCTGGCGAGCTGCACGTGAGTTGCGTTGCCTAGCGCCGCGTCCACCAAACCAGCCTCCTTTTCAAAGAGCGCCACAGTGTTGGGAGCCGGAGTGAATTGTGGGAAGCGGGCTTTCAGTTGCTCTGCCGTCAACCGCTCGAAACTGTGGACGTAATGGTTTGAGAGGTAAGAAGTGAATGGAGTGAGGGTCAAATACTTGCTGCTAATTTACTTATGCTTGTGAGTGCGCCTGTACTTACGGAATTATTAGTAGAGGTCTGAATGCTTTACACTGCCGATCACCCTATGTGGTGGAAAAAGACGTCAAACCCCCAGACACCCATCCACCCGCTTTACACTGCCGGTCACTGAGTGCAGGCTGTGTGAGCGATTATTCAAAACTGACTTCTACTCAACGGTTGCCTGTATCAATAGCTGACCCCTCGATATTCCTGTCGCTTAAAGCCTTCTGTTGGCTCAGCCTCAAACCAGTATCATTTTAATCTTGCAGAAAAACTGCCCCCCTTCCCCCCTTACAAATATTGAAAACAGGATTTCCATTCTTCTGCACTGAAAAACCGCTATTTTTGTCAGATTTCGACAGCCATACATATTATTTCTCATCGTAAACCACCTTCTCATCGGACGCCTTCAAGCCACCGCGATAACACCACCGATAATCGTCACGTGACTTTCTGACGTCACATCCGACTTACGGAATGTTATTGCGTTGCATGGACTGTGCGTAATGCTCCGTGATGTGGTCAGTGAGGCCGCGTTCAGAGAGCTGCAGCCCGCCAGTCTTGTACACCAGCTGCTGTCCGGACTCCCGCTCAACCTCCGCCCATCTGGTAGGATAATGTCGATTTAGTTTCATGAGTCAAGAGTCATGTAAGCATTAGGCGACACTGAATATACAGTAGTTTGCGAAACACACACACACACACACACACACACACACACACACACACACACACAATCTGTGCGCGCGCACACACGTGTCACAGTTTCGTTTCGTTTTCTAGCGGCGTACGCTGTTGCCGTAGACTCACTAGACTGCCACAACTTGACAGACAGCGTGATCTGTTCGTGCGGCACGTGCAAGGTCAGGGTGTCCGCAGCCGCTGTTGAACTGTCGTCATCCTGCTTTTCTTTTGCTCTTTAACTTTCCAAACAACTTGAGCAGACTGAATTTACATACCTAAGTTGTTGCTATACAACAGAGAGAGAGAGAGAGGGGGGGGGGGGGAGGGGGGTCTGGGAGTTTAACGTACTTTTCCAAAGTCCAAAGACACAGCAACGAGAAAAGGCTAGCACAAATATTTGGCCCCATCGCCGCGATTCGAACTCACGACCCGAGTGTTGGAAGTCCAACGCTCTACCATTCGGCTATTTCGGCTCCCCCTATTTGTGCTGGCCGTTTACTCGTTACCCCGTCTTTGATATCCCCCATACGTGGTGGAAAGGACGTTAAACTCCCAAACACCTACCCATCCCGGCTCCCGTGTGTGTGTGTGTGTGTGTGTGTGTGTGTGTGTGTGTGTGTGTGTGTGTGTGTGTGTGTGTGTGTGTGTGTGAGAGAGAGAGAGAGAGAATGACAATGACAATGACACACCATTATTTTTCAACGGTAGAAGATTTTGGCCATCGGCCAGTTTACAACCTTGCCGTTGCTAACTTGCTAAGAGAGAGAGAGAGAGAGTTGATACTTACACTTTAAAGTTTTCCGGTGTGAGGCGCGTGTAGCGATCATCGTGGTAGGTCAGCCGACTGGGAAAACAAACACAAAATACTTTGATTTTTATTTTATGGTCAAAATACACATTGTGTGCTGTTGTGAAAGGGTCTGTTCGTCTGGTGTGACGTTCACAATATCATCAGTTTTGTTCCGACCGTCCAGTTCTTGTCAGTCCTGATGAAACCACTTGCTGCCGAGGAAAACTAGAGATGGTTTGGTAACACTAGGGTAGAACGACTGAGTACGTCTTTTCGAACAAATGCCTGCACACGGATAATGCAGGTGCTTTCTTTTTTGTATATGAAGAAATAAATAAATACTGACATAATTCTGGAGACGTCCTGAGATCCGCCATTGTCGTGACCCAGTTGGAACTGCTCAAGGCCAAGGACATCTGTACACACACACACACACACACACACACACACACACACACACACACACACACACACACACACACACACACACATTGTTTCAGGTTTTCTTTTTGAAAGCCCTGTCACAAACCATTAAGCATGCATTCTCTGTCCTAAGTTTGAAAACCGGTATAAACACTTAACTGAGGGTCAGTCAGTGTCAGGGAAACTGTCGTCCATGTTATCAAAACCAAGGAGAGCCGAAACTCCAGTCTTACAAGCGTTTAGTATCATAGTATACTCCAAAAGCTGAACGGCAAACTACTCAGGGGCTTAGGAACCACGGGGGCCCTGGGGGCCAGGCCCCCGTTCTATTTTTGGAAGGGGGTCCGAATATCTTTGGGCCCCCTTGCTTTTGATAAGAGGAGAGGGGGCCCATCAGTGGTGGGGCCCCCCTGCTCTGCTGTCGCAGGACACAATCCTTGGCAGTCAACACACACACACACACACACACACACACACACACACACACACACACACAAACCTCCCTCCCCCCATCCTTCTTCACCCCGGCCGTATGGCTCACCCGACCCAGTAGTGGGCCCCCCTTCCTCTCAGCATCTTCAAGTCCTACGCGCCTGCTACTCAGACAGCAAATACAGACCCCTGCACAGAAAGACTGATCAAAAATCGCGGGTTTCTATACTGACCCCATTCATACAGCTGACGGTTACCACTGACGACACAACTAGCGATTTCCCACTGACAAAGTTCTATAACTGTCTAACAACTTACCACCAGGTGCTCTCTTTGACAACCAGTAGAGGGCGCCACTTCCAATGCCACCACATCCCACCACGATATACTGGAAATGTCGTCTGCTGCCGATCTTTTCCAAACCATCCGCCATCTTGACGCCGGCCTTCTTTTCCAGTGGCGCTGAGGGCAACAGGTCAATGAACTAAATATGCTTATTCACACTGAGTCGGGAGGTGTTTGCATGGCTGTTCATAATACGCCTCACTCGAGATAACAGGCACTGCAAGCATGAGTTTCCATCGCAGGCCAAGGGGCGCTTAACTGGGGTCGGGATGTTATAGCTCCCCCCCCCCCCCCCCCCCCCCCCCGCATGGTACAGCGCCAACCTTTTTTCTTTCTTTTTCCTGCATGCAGTGGTGTCTACTTTTTTCCTTTCAACGGCCCCTCACGTTCGGGTGATTGGAGTTTACCGTACACACTGACTTAGTGCGAAGGTACACACTGAGAGGCAAGACAGGCGCGGTAAACGAGTCTGTACGTGAATTTGACTCGATTTGGTGCGAAAAAATCCGCTGAGTAAAATTCCTCAACCAAAATACTCTGTACCTGCCTGCCTGGGGATTTGAACCCTGGACCTGAGGACCCCGCACACCGGACGCCTTACCACTTGACTGCCTTACCTCAGGACCCGCAGACGAGAGTCAGATCCCATTTTCTGTGACCCCATTACGGGTGTGATTGGTTCATCAACTGGTGGTGACATATCTTCCTAGTCGAATAGACGACTCCACTCGGCAAGCCCCGAGGTCAAAGCCCCGCCCCTTTACTCTGCCGTGTATTGGCAAAACACAGTACGTCCATGACGTCATTTTACGTGATTTCACTGAAGATTTCAAGAGACTGACGTAATGGTCCTTTTCCTCATATGACGTCAATGGCCTTACTGCTTTCTTCAGTGACAAGTTTCTGTCATATCAAACTGTACATGTGTTTCCCTCTTGTAGTGTCTGGCAAGAAAGTTTGCCAGACGGGCCATGCCACACGGGTAAGTTATGCCACGGCACGCGACTGGCTGAATTCTGGTGGCTCGCCCCTTTAGGCTGACAGTAGTGGAGTCGTTTATTACCATCATAACCACAGGCTCTCTATAAACGATCTGCACCATCGGTGTGTTGTTGTTGGTGTTGCTGTTGTTGAAGAATTACTTCCCCCTGCTGTTGCGATATGACTTACTTCCCTTATGTTTTCGTCAGTGAAACGCTATTAGCAATACTACAAATGAGAAATAAACACACGAAAACAACAACAACAAACAAACAACTAACTATTAATACATAAATGCAAAGAAAACCCATGGAAAGTAACTCTTTCTAAACCAATCCCTGTTGCTCATAATGGTCATTTTTCTCGAAGGTTTTTGACCGTAACGTATCGTTCACGACGTGACCTTTGCTGAAAATAACTTTTGCTAACATCAGCTTTGTCTCCATGGGGCCCCCAAAGCCCCAACGAACTCAGGAAAAAAATCTCTGTCGAAACAGCAGAGAACCGTATTGCGTACTTACTGTGCTCCGTCCTGACCTCGTCCAGATAAAGAATGACGTAAACAGAAGTTCCAGTCCCAGACAGGTTGCCTAGGTAAGAGTCCGTGTCTGGCTTGCCTGCTCTGTTACTTGCAAAGAATTGAGGCCAGACGAGAGCACTTTATTTCCAAAGGTCAAAGGGCGTACAGCAAAAGGCAAGTATAACAAACGAACAAACGACGCTGTGATGAGTAATACACGTCACTACCATCACTAACACACGCCACTACCATCAGTAACACACGCCACTACCATCAGCACGAGACACATGCAGACATGCACTCTGTGTGTGTGTGTGTGTGTGTGTGTGTGTGTTTGTAAGTGTGTGAAGTAAAGTCTAACAACTGCGTCTTGGCCACTCAATTTCATGATTTTGTGAATATGATTGTATAGTATCGTTTCGTTTTTTTCTCGAACAGATGAAAGTGGTTGGGATATTACTACTGTGCTTTCTTGGCCTGGGCCAGGCTGGTAAGCTATCAGATGCCGCTGGGAATGGTTTAACTCTTATATATGATATGAAAAGAACATATAACTGAAAAGAACAAGCCACTGCACACCAGTAGGAGCCACTTCAAACCACAATTATGCAAGGCGTGGGCCTTCCCGCTAGGCCCGAGACCGCGTCTGCAGATTGCGTAATAGTGGCTTGAAGTGGCCCCTAGTGATCTGAAAATTTCAAGTAAAATTGCGATTTTTGCATGGGCATTTAAGAGTTAATGTATGTGCATAACAAAATGTAGAATGCCTTTCTATACATGTGCACAACAGAGTGTGGAATGTTTTGTTGTGCATTTCTCTATTTCCGGAACCTCAAGTGCGCAAAACCATTAAAACGCTCCGTGCAGTTCTAGAACTAAACTAACGGTAAACCAATTTCTGTCCTGTATATTCCTACAGGTCACCTAACACTGTGCAGTTCGGATAGACTGCCATTTGAATTTCCCGATGCTGTGCTGGAAAAGTTAAACACAAATCAATACACCCATTTCACACACCCACTTTGGGCTGAAAGCGATTGTGATCAAATGTCTCAACCATAATTACATAATATGTACTTCCATTTTCACGCTTTCAAGAGGCGAAACTGCATGTCTGCGGGGACCATTTTTGTGACTCTTCAAACAGAAGGGTGTTTCTGAGCGGCGCGAACGCTGCGTGGTTCTTCGAGGGGTTCGACTTCGGCAACAACCAGTACCCGTATGAACGCAAGGCCGGGTACGAAAACTGGATCACACAGATCAGGAACCATGGCGGAAACTCCATTCGTGAGTGAGAAGGGACGCTTCTGAGTTAGATGCTGGTGACACAGCAAATACATGTAAGGAGAATGTCACCCGTCAACTGAATAGTGATTCCATTTGTAAGTCGTTCCCTGACCATCGCCATTTGATGCACAGACCAGTTTTAGTGCTTTGTACAGCACTTTCAACAAAATTATCATAAGCTGGGAAAATCAGAAGAAGAATCGCCTTTCCTTTTTTTATGAGCAAAGTACCACTCGAAACATTCAGACCGGCTGGGGAACTTGCGGTCATTTGGCAATTTTCAGCCGAATTTCCTATCCTTTCAGAATAAAAATCCAAAAAATCAACAACCCCCCCCCCAAAAAAAAAAAAACAACAACAACAAATAAATAAATAAATAAAATAAATCAAAGTTTCAATCAAAGAAGATGCTACTTAATGCGTTTGAAAATACTGAAATTTGTTTTCTGAAGTGAGGTATTGCCCCCGTGGTCCCCCAGCAGTGCGTTGCCCTGCACCTCGGCCTAGTTTTCAGTCTTTTTTTTCCCCTCAGCAGTTCCCTAGTCGTAACATTTGGAGTGGGTCGAGTCCTAATTTCGCGGACGACGACCAAAGTGGCGTAAGATTCAACGCGACCATTTTAACTGGACAGTCTCATCCACTGTCTCTGGTGTAATAACTTCTATTTGCATTGTGTGCAATTCACGTGACATCGTCCACAGGTGTGTTCCTGCACGACAACTGCCAGACCACCCCCTACATAGACGACCACAACGGTCACACGTACGCTCCGGACAAAGAAGGTCACCTTGTCAGGGACCTCAATGATCTGCTGCACTTTGCCGCTCTCCACAAAGTCTACGTCTTCTTCGTTCTCTTCTCCGGCGCCCAGAAAAAGGACACGCACTGGAAACTGCAGGTGGGTGCACGTGCATCGCGGTCACGAATGCTTGGTGAGTCGGGTGGCTCACACGACTTAGGTAACTTGACGTTGGACGTAACGTTGGACTGGAGATCGGATGGTCCCGGAGTCGAATCTGAACAGGGTTACCAGGGGTGTACGAGCTCCCCCCCCCCCCCGCCGCGTTCCCTATAGGGGGCCGGAATAGCCGAATGGTAGAGCGGTGGGCTCTCAATGCTCGGCCGGTTGTGAGTTCGAATCCCGGCTGGGGCCAAATATTTGTACTGGCTTTTTTGTGGTTGCCCCGTCTTTGGTTACACCCCTACGTGGTGGAAAAGGACGTCAAACTCCCAAACACCCACCCACTCACGCTCACAGGTACGTACGTGGGTCCTGCCACGTGGCCATTTGGGATCCGACATTAGTGAAAGAAGTATTCATGTCGGGTGTGTGCGAAATGGGAGTTCATTGGCTAAGAATGTAAGCGAGTGATACATTTGTGAAATGGTTATTTCCCTTGTGCACTTGCCGTCAGAAGTACGTCTTGCAAACACTCAGTGACTCACGATGTTAACAACGACAACAGCAACACCCCCCCCCCCCCCCGAAAAACAAACAAACAAACAACAAAAACAAAAAAACAACAAACAAACAAACAAAAAAACAAAAACAACAGAACATTTAACCCTAGAACTAGTTTAGTTCGAGGTTAGACTCTAACCCGGGGCTAAACTCCCTCACCCCGACTTCTACATGCGGGCCCAGGGTCTTATCGTGGACAACACCAAGCGTCAGGCGTACGTTGACAACGCCCTGAAGCCGATAGTACGGGGTGTGAAGAACCAGCCTTACCTGGGCGGCTGGGAGATCATGAACGAGATGGAAGGCGTTATTACGATTGAGGGCAGCGGTGACGCCTGTTTCGACACGTCCGTCCTGTCAGGATCTGGGGCAGGGTTCGCTGGGCAGACGTACCATCCCAAGCAGCTTCTGGCGTGAGTTGTTTTCTGTGGATTTTGTTGTGGGTTTGGCTTTTTCTTGTTTTGTTGTTGTTTTTAAACTCTTAAGAGCTCGAACTTGACCACACCTACCCGCTATAATTGATTAAACTGCTTAAAAGAACAAACCACTGCATACCAGTAGGAGCCACTTCAAACCACAGTTACGCAAGGAGTGGGCCTTTCCGCTGCAGATTGCGTAATAGTGGCTTGAAGTAGGTCCTAGTGATCTGAATATTTCAAGGAAAATTGCTATTTTGGCATAGGCTTTTAAGAGTTAAATTAAGAGTTAAGCAGCACAGACATATAGAGCTGTTACCGCTGTTTCCTACACAAGAGCCGGTTTGTTAATGACGTCACAGCTTCATCAACCACCTGACTGCGGCCATCAAATCGGAGGACCACTCGGCCCTTGTGACGTCAGGATCGTGGAACCCCAAGTCCAACACGGACTCGACACACTTCGGACACAAATACCACAACTTCTACTCCGACCACTGTCTCGTGCATGCTGGCAACAACGCACATCCCTCGGTAAGAATATTACGTCATTGTATTACGTCATGTTGATGTCGAACGTGCCGCCGTTCCATGTCGGTTTGAGATGAATGAATAATGTAAACCGAAGCGCAGCGATAACAAGCTTTGTACGAAACATACAGGTGAAACTGATACTGCTGTTTTCAGTCACAAAACTTTAACGGAAACGAAACCAGATTTGGGCTTCGGAAGTTCAATGATATTATCAGTTATTTTCAAGAATGTCACGGGCATTTAGGACGGTTTGCCAGTCAAACCGTAATACGATATGGGTCCCTTGCTGGTCGGTTACATATACTGAAGCACGGGCAGCTCGCAGATCTTTTCCCAAATACTCGCGCCCGTTAAGGAAGAATCGAGACAGCGGTCGTTGAGCAAGACGCGGCAATGTTGCGTTAACTCTTGAAGAGCCACTGAGAGCCCGACCACCCCCTGCCCACTGTGTGATGACTGGTTAAGAAGAACAAGCCACTGCTCACCAGTAGGAGCCACTTCGAGCCATTATTACACGAGTCATGGGCCTTCCCCGTTGGTCCGGAGACCGCTACAGATTGCATAATAATGTCTTGATCGAAGCGGCTTCTAGTGACCTGAAGATTTCAAGTAAAATTGCGATTTTTGCATGTGCTATGAAGAGTTATACAATGATTTGTCGAGATTCGTTGGTGCCGGGGGCTGTAGATTTTCCCCAGTGAGTGGTTCACACTTGTCGTGTCTGTTGCCATGGCAGGGCAAACTGGACTTCTTTCAAATCCACACGTACGCCAAGGCCCAAGGCGACCACTACGACAACGTGGCTCCATTCTATCATAGCGGGGTAAGTACGCCTGCTGTGCTGTTTTCTTAGACAGGAAGATATATACAGTGCACTAAGTTCACTTCCGGTTTATTCTGGTGTACTTCGTTGGGAAAATCTTCCCGACTTGGGCTAAATATCTGTACTGGCCTTTTCCTCATTGTGTGGTGAGAAAAGACCTCAAACCCTTAAACACCTACCCACCCGGGGAGTCGGGATAGCCGAATGGTAGAGCGTTGGGCTTCCAATGCTCGGGTCGTGAGTTCGAGTCCCGGCTGGGGCCAAATATTGTGCTGGCCTTTTCTTTCTTGTTGCCCCGTCTTTGATATCACCCTTATGTGGTGGAAAAGGACGTCAAACTCCCACCCACCCACGCACGCACCCACCCGTATTGGGAAAATCAGCAACGGAACTTTACCTACATTTGTTTTCCTATTTTCTGAGGCTATGAGCAGAGCAAGCAGGGTTTAAAATAAAAAAATCAGTTTGTCATAGTTTGTCATTGTCAGTAGGTATCGAAGCTTGGTGGACAGAGATTCATTGAATAGACCATCCTTTTGCTGTAATTAAAGCTATCTAGTGTTTGTGAGCGTGCGTGCTTTCTCTCTGAGTGTATTTATATAGGTGTTTGTGTGTGTGTGTGTGTGTGTGTGTGTGTGTGTGTGTGTGTGTGTGTGTGTGTGTGTGTGTGTGTGTGTGTGTACGTATGCTGGTGCAAACAGCCTAGGGAGCGAGTAGGATGGAACACATTCACACGCACACACACACACACACACACACACACACACACACACACACACACACAGATTAAGAGGGCAAGTTACCAAGTCTACTACGAGTCAGAAAATTCGAGCCTAGGTTAGGAATTAACGTCCCTTAACTAGACAAAACAGCTTGTTTGGGGTGAGGGTGGGAGCGCTCGTAAGGAGAATTAATGTATTCGTTATGACGCACAACACATTCGTCAATCGGAAACGAAACCTGCCTAGTGTGTCTTCAACTCTTCAGACAAGTGGACAGTGACATTTCTAGCCTGGAAATACCTTCCACAACAATAACAAAAAAATTCACTGTGTTTATTCCCCCCCAGCAAGAGAAGTCTGTGTACGGACTGAGCAAGCCGGTTGTGATCGGGGAGTTCAGCCACCACAAGGGAGACGGTTGGGCCATCACCAGCCAGTACAACCACGCCTATTACCATGGTTACGCGGGCGCGTGGGCGTGGCAGTACAAACAGGAGCCGAGCGATCACGACCAGGATGACGCCGCCACCATCAACAGGGGACTGAACCAACTCAAGGGAAAGAATGACCAGAGTAATGGCGGACTGGTCACGCTGTAGGCAGACCGCTGGACCATTCTGACGGAGGAGCTAACTCGTGTAGACTGTTTTAAGTCCCGTTACTGTTTAATCCTCTGCTGATCGGAACTGCCTCAGCAGTATCATTTTGGTGTTACCTTAATATGTTAGAAAGGGAGGTCTGCAGCAACAAACGTTTTGCGGTGTCCTAGTTACAGTATATGCTAGCAAGTCAGTGTAGGACAAGTCATATATAGTGGCGTGATGGCGATATGGCAAGTTGGGTGCACCGACGCAGCACTGTTATGGTTCGTCAGAAGAACATCAACCGAGCCTGTACTTAGTACTTAGTCCAAAACCAACAACATAAACATGAACAGTGTTTTTTTGCACACGTTCCAATGTCCCGTTTTCGTCAGTATTCGGCTTACTTGATTTTGGTGCCGTGTTGTCTGTCGGTAGAGGTTGGTTCAAACACTAAAATCAAAACCTGGAAACTGGACTTATGTTAGTCATTTTTGCTTAAGAGATATTGTGTGTGTGTGTGTGTGTGTGTGTGTGTGTGTGTGTGTGTGTGTGTGTGTGTGTGTGTGCGCGCGCGCGCATCCGAGTCCGCTCCTCACGTGAACAATACAACAAAAAAGAAAAAGCAAACCAAACACGACAGCGGAACATACTTCTTAGTATGGGCCACAGTTCACGATTGACGCAAAAGGTTCAAGGCGCCAGAACCTTGGGTTATCAAATACGTGCAGGGGGCACGGAGATATAAGCTTAGGTGGGGGGGGGGGGGAACCTGACGGGGGATTCTTGGTGCATGTCACCAAAACAGCTGCATAACTTTCCAGCAACTTTCTTTTTGCCATATCTGTGACTGATTTTCGTGGCGTATGCTACGGGCGTACCTTTTGACTGAGCAGGTTTCTTCTGTTGTAAATCATAAGTAGTTAGATTAATCGATTTTTTTTCTCACAGACCAACTTGGCCCATACTCACACACATAGCGCCTTTATTGGCCTTGCTGCAGTATTTTAGCATTTTCATAAACAAGTCGCCTGGACAGAATGCACGGCCCAAAACCCATCGTTTATGACTAGACATGCTACTGCGTGTCGGCAAACAGAGTGAAATGTAATTGTTAGAAACTGTGATTTTCGTATAATGTTTGCGAAGATGTACGTCCGCGTACCATGGCGCTTGCATCAGTGAATCAGTTACCCAGTCGTGCACGACCCGCGCGGTACGCGCATTTCCAAATCTCGTATGTGCCAAGGTCGTACTGACCGACACATCTGTAACGTAATGCGGTCTCACACTTTCACTCCGCTTTCACATCACAGACATTCAGAAAGGCACGCATGCAAACGTCATTCACTCCCTTTCACACACACAAGCAAATAATTATTCTTTTGACTAAGACCTTTTATACACAAACTAGAGAGGCAAAAGCCTCCATGGCTCCCTTGTGACATGGGTCAAGGTCATTCAAAAGAGTACGTTCGTAAAAATCTTATCACTATCTATCATCAAGCCAAGTACTGTGTCTCTGGTGTTCTTAGTTCCTGGCAATATTACACTTTCCCCCAAAACTGACTGTATGGCCTTGACCTTGGGTCAAGGTCATTCAAATAAGATATCAATGTCTATCATTACGCCAAGCTGGATACCTCTAGTATTTGTAGTTTCTCCAAAAACAGTAATATTGAAATTCACAACAGACAGCTTTATGAGTGAGTGAGTGAGTTTTTAGGGCTTAAAGCCGCGCAAGCCACAAAGACTAATTCGCGGCTGAGTGTGCCTGCACTACATGAAAAAAAACAAAAAATGTAACGTTGGACAAAGGATGCAAACTGGTCTATATAAACTATAGGACATGCAGGAGACGCTGCACCTTCATGCTAATTTCTCGAACTCCCGGTTACAAAAAAGCGTAGAAAACAAATGACAATTACAACTAGGTAAAACAAAGATAAATACTAAGCGCATATACAGCAAATATTGCAACTTATCATCTCCTAGGCGCAATAAACCAATTCGCAGCATATGCCCAACATCACTTATTCCTAACCACTGGTAGTGCAGACGTAAGTGAGGGGTTAAAAAGAAGAAATATAGATGAAAGGGCCGAACTCAGAAATCAGCTGAGGGAAGAGAGGAAGGACAGAGCGGCTAAATTCGGGAGGTTTTAAAGAGAAAGATACAGGTGAATGGGCTGGTGAGGGATAGACAGAGAGGTAGGAAGGAAAATTCCTTAGTTGCCAATGAAGACAACATGCCTGGGAGGCAGTTGGAGAACAGACCGCTCCAACACGGAACCTTCCCGCCGTGAGGCGGTTTGGGAAAACAACGCACCAGAGAAGGGTGCGTTGTGAAGGTCTTCAACATGACGGGTGTTCAGCAGCACCAGCAGGGCGCTGCGAACAAAGCCCGCCAGGGTGAAGACCACGTGGGGGGAATCCAGTGAAGTCGGCCTTCAGAAATGACCCTCAGATGTCTCACTGGACCAAGGGTCAGCAGACACCCGCTTACTGACCTCCCCCCGGAGGAGACTTTAAGAGAGCAAAAGACAGGTGAATGGACCGAGGGAGGCAGAAATAAGAGTAAAGAAAGAGCAAAAGGGGTGGGCAAGCTTGGCGAAATCAGCCCCGCCGCGTGAAGGCGAGCCCATGGGGCCAGACAGCTTTATGACCTTGACCTTGAGTCAAGGTCATTTAAAGTGGTACGGGTATACTGTATATAGGTCTTATCAATATCTATTAGCATGCCAGGTTTGGCACCTCTGCTGTTTGTTGTTTCTGAGAAAATGCCAATATTAGGGTTTAACAAAAATAGCTTGTACGGCCTTGACCTTGACACAAGGCTATTGAATAGATGTATATCTGTAAAGTTCTTATCAATGTCTATCACCATATAAAGTTTAAAACCTCTGGTTTTTGTAGATTCCAAGAAAATGCCAATGAAAAAATTTAAAAACAGACAGCTTTAGTGACCTTGACCTTGAGTCAAGGTCATTCAACAATATACATTTTGAAAGTTCTTACGGTTGTCTGTAGGTTTGCCAAGTTTGGTGCCTCTGCTGTTTGTAGATTCTGAGAAAATGCCCATGTTAAGGTTTACTGCGGAAATGCGAAAAATAGCTTGTACAGCCTTGACCTTGACTCAAGGCCATTGAATACATGTACATATGCAAAGTTCTTATCAATGTCTGTCATCACGCAAATTTTAAAACCTCCGGGTCTTGAAGATTCTAAGAAAATGCCAGTGTAAAATTTCCAAACAAACAGCTTTAGTGACCTTGACCTTGGGTCAAGGTCATTCAGAATGATATATTTTGAAAGGTCTTATGGCTGTCTATCAGCATGCCAAGTTTGGTGCCTGTGCTTTTTGCAGATTCTGAGAAAATGCCAATGTTAAGGTTTTGCACGGAAATTCGGAAATAGCTTGTCTGACCTTGACCTTCACACAAGGCCATTAAATACATGTATATCTGTAAAGTTCTTATCAATGTCTGTCATCATGCAAAGTTGAAAATCTCTGGTATTTGTAGACTTCAAGAAAATGCCCATGTAAAATTTTCAAACAGACAGCTTTAGTGACCTTGACCTTAAGTCAAGGTCATTGAAAATGATATATTTTGAAAGGTCATCTGGCTGTCTATCGGCGTGCAAAGTTTGGTGCCTCTGCTATTTGTAGATTCTGAGAAAATGCCAATGTTAAGGTTTACTGCGGACACACACACACACAGACACACACACACACACACACACACACACACACACACACACACACACACACACAGACGACGGAGGGCTATAACATAGACTCCCATTGTTACACGAGGGAGCCAAAAACGGACAATCACACGAATTAATAAGTAGTTCTAAGGCTTAATTACTTCCACAGCTGATAAAGCAGAAGTCTCCAATTTCACAAGCACATCAGTTATTCTAAGGGAAGGTGTCTGAATATGAAATTAATACTACAACGCGGACATAAGCCACTATAAATCAGACGTGAAATGGATAACAAAGTGAAGTAAGCAAGATGAACTCAACAAGCTTGGTCGAAGCGATGCTGTAGACTTGGTGAAGACTTGTTGGTCTTGGGTAGAAAACTATATACACGTGGGTCCAGACGATTCCTCTGAGAATTCTGGAGATTCAAATCTTCATTCACCTTCTCCTGGAATGACTGGAAGCACTTCTTCTGGAAGTGACTGGAACAACGCTGGACCGCAGACACCTTCACACATATAATACGCTGAGGATGGTGTACCCCATCAGACTCAGGGATAGCTCCACCTTGACACGGCGCTCGACTGGATGGCTGCACGTGACATCAAGGGAGACAAACACACGTCGCTGGCTTCAAGCTCCACAACGACGGGGCAGACAATAGTAGACGTGTAACGGGATGGGTGCCTTGGGGTATAATGATCACACCGCTACACCACCGGGGTTCTCTGACCAGTCGACCAGTGAAGAGACGACGCAGCGTTTGGTTGTCACTGGGCTCTTTATTTCATAGACATATCATAATCGCTCTTGTTTGCATGTATGTTTGCTTGTTTACTCGCTTACTTGCTTGCACACCCTCATCAGTGTGATAAAGGTGTTCCAAATCATACTGAGTAGCAAAACATCAATACTGACGGCAGACAGGTGAGACGCTCCCTGTAGGCCTTACACTGGAGAAAGTCAGCTGTGTGTGTCAGCTCACACAGAAAGCTCTACTGACATGTAGAACAGTGAACAGAAATCAAAACTTGCCTGTGAAGGACCATTGGCAGCGTGGTTTTTCACGGTTGAGTAAACCACAACTATTACTGAACTGCTACTCTCTGTTACTGAGCTACTACTACTCTCTCTCTCTCTCTCTCTCTCACACACACACACACACACACACACACACACACACACACACACACACACACACATTCACCCTGCCACATTCACCCCCTGCAAGTAAAATGACGTCCTCGGCATTTTCACATAGAAAGAAAACGGGATCTATGGTCTATGCTTATCAAAGTACAGCTTTAAAAATTACAAAGAAAATAATACAGAATGTTGCTATGTCTGCCAGGCTGGATCACAACCATTGGCCAGTGGTTACATGGATGACAATAAATGTAAAATCTCAATATATACAAAATCGAAACTGTGGTGTAATCCCAACTGAGTCTTAGCCTTGCATCTACAGGTACAGTATCTACTGTCCCGTTTCCCAAGAAAGACTACTTTTAGTCTTTATGCGTGTCTGTACGGCAATAAATGCAATTTCCGTAACACAACTCTGACACTACTCTGACTCTATGACTTCTGTGTATACCTCCCTAGTGACTGAGGATATTTAACACTGCTTTCTTAACCTCGTCAGAGTCCTTACGCACTACACCAGCCTCTATCAGGGACTTAAGACATGCCATCTTCCTTTCCCATTCCGACTCAACAGATTGTTGTGCCATTATGTATTCCCCCGAGGTGTGCCAGGCGGGAGGTTTTCTGTTCCTGCCCGATGTGCGTACCTGCCTAGTTTCTCCTCTATCTCCTTCAGTTCTATGCTCAGCCTCAGGTGTTTCCGCACCTTGAGTTACTTCACTCCCTCTAGGCCTGCCTGACTCGACACTACCCTCTACAACAACTGGGGTTTGATGGTCGTCACCATGCGAGTCGACAGCCTCATCGCCACCAACAACGGCTTGATCGTCATCGAGCTGCTGTGGTGGTTCACAGACCTCCGTCTCCGGTCCCTGCCCCGTGCCATCAGCTTGTGATGCTGCAGGCTCAACTACCGGTGTACTGTTGCGAGGTGTGGGATCACGAAGGTCTACAACAACTTCTCTCACTTCTTCATCTACTTCATCTTCATCCTCATCTCCACTACCATCAGTACGAGATACTGAGGGTGCTGGCTCGACTTGTTTGGCGGGTGGCTGCTTGCTCTTCTTCAGATTATGTCTTGGTGCTGGTTTGGGTGGAGCAGGTCCAGCGCTCACTGGCTTAGTGCGCTCTTCAACTGGCAGGGAACCGATAGGCAGGAGATGGTTCCTGTGCAGTGTCCGTTTACAACTTGGATCTGATTCCTTGCGCACAATGTATACAGGAATCCCTGCGTTTGGCTGGGTGTCCACAATGTAGGGGTCATTCTCCCACTTGTCACTCAACTTGTGACGGCCTTCAAATGCAAGAATGCGTACAAGAACGCGGTCACCAGGTTGAAGTACTGCACCTCTGCTTCTCAAATCATACACTGACTTCTGTCTCCGCCGAGCTTCATCTGCAGCTCTCCTTGCAATATCGTAGGATTGTTTCAGTCTCTGGCGGAGGTCAGCTACATACGTGCAGTGATCTTGGACACCTTTACCACGACTAACACCAAACACAAGATCAATGGGCAGCCTTGGCTCTCGTCCAAACATGAGAAAGTACGGTGTGAATCCAGTACTTTCATGTCTGGTGCAGTTATACGCGTGGACCAACGGCGCTACAGACTTATGCCACTGAGTCTTCTTTTCAGGTTCCAGCGTACCAAGCATTCCGAGCAACGTCCTGTTGAAACGTTCAGTCATTCCATTTCCCATTGGGTGGTATGGCGTTGTCCTTGACCTCTCAATCCCAGCAAGGTTACAGAGTTCTTTGATGACGTTACTCTGAAAATTGGCACCCTGGTCCGAGTGTAGACGACCTGGGAATCCATAGTGGACGATGAAGTGGTTAAACAGGGCATCTGCAGTGGTCCGTGCTGTCTGGTTCTTCGTCGGGATAGCCTGCGCGTACCTTGTGAAGTGGTCGGTGATGACTAAAACGTGCTGAAAGCCTCCACCTGACGTTTCCAGCGTGAGGTAGTCCAGGCAGATCAGCTCCAGTGGTTGAGTTGTGGTGATGTTGACTAGAGGTGCCTTGGTTCCAACAGCCTTCCTCCTGAGGCAACGTTGACAATCCTTGCACCAGTCGTCAATGTCCTGGCTCATCTGCGGCCACCAGAAGCGTTCACGGATGAGACTGGCAGTCCTGTCTCGTCCAGGGTGACCGACGTCGTCGTGCATACCCTTCAAGACACGTCGAACAAAGGCAGAGGGCAACACCACCTGAGATCTGGTCTCATTTTCCTGTTTGGTCTCCCGATGCAACACACCTCTATGGAACTTGAAGGTCTCAAAGTTCTTCAGCATGGCAGTGTGCGCAGAGGTTTTCGGGACACGGTGGTGATAGGGTTTCTTGTTTCCGCGAATCCAGGACAACCAAAATGCTATGACTTCATCGGCGGACTGTGCACGTCTCCAATCCTGCGGTGTAAACTCTGTGATGTCTTGACTGTACGCGTCCAAGGTGTCTGCAGCAGTGGCCGAGAGGCAGTAACTCTCCGTGGATGGGGTGTTCATGGCACTACAGATTGCTTGGACGGCATCTCCAGACATCTCTTGTGGTATTTCCTCTGCAGGGGGAAGCCGAGAAAGGGAGTCTGCGTCAGTATTGTGGATGCCTGGCTTGTAGCGGATGCTGAAGTTGAACGCTGCTAGTGCTGCAAGCCATCGATGTCCTGTGGCGTCGAGCTTAGCGGAAGTCAGGACGTACGTAAGGGGGTTGTTGTCTGTATACACCACGAAGGTCGCTCCATAAAGGTAGTCCTTAAACTTCTCCGTGATAGCCCATTTTAGCGCAAGAAATTCCAGTTTGTGAGCTGGATAGTTTTTCTCTGCATGGCTGAGCGATCTGCTGGCGTAAGCAATGACTCTCTTGCAGCCCTCTTGCTCTTGGTACAACACAGCCCCTAGCCCTTGTCCTGAGGCGTCAGTGTGGAGCTCGAAGGGAAGTTTGTAGTCAGCATAACCGAGAATCGGAGGAGACGACAAGATGTCCTTGAGCTTACGGAATGCGGCATCTTCCTGAGGTCCCCACACCCAAGGTTTCTGGCTGTGCTGCTTCTTCCTTCCTCGCCCTTTCTTCTCAGGTGTTGGCATCAGGGTTGTCAGGGGGAGAGCAATCTTGGAGAAATCTTTCACGAAACGCCTATAGTAGCCAGCAAAGCCTAAAAACTTGCGGACCTCCTCAGGTGTTGTTGGGGTCGGCCAGTTCTTGATTGCTTGCGTCTTCTCTGGGTCAGTTCCAATTCCTGCCGCAGACACAGTGTGTCCCACATACACCACCTGGTCCTTGCAGAAATGGCATTTGCGTGGGTTCAGCTTCAGACCTTCTTCGCGTAGTCTTGTGAGAACCTTCTTCAGCCTGTCCTGATGTTCTTCGAAGGTCTTCGAAAAGATAATCAGGTCATCTAGGAATATCAAGCAGATCTTCAAGTTGAGGTCTCCAAGGATGTCTTCCATCAGCCGCTGGTAGGTTGCCGGCGCATTACACAAACCAAAGGGCAGACGGTTGTATTCATAAAATCCTAATGGGCCGACTGTAAAAGCTGTCCTCTGTTTGTGACATTCTTCGATTTCGATCTGATAGTAACCAGACTTCATGTCAAGGACGCTGAAGTAACTTGATCCTCCCAAGCAGTCTAAGATCTCTTCGACTCGTGGAAGTGCATATGAATCCTTGGCGGTCCTGTTGTTCAACTGTCTGAAGTCTGTGCAGAGTCTAATGCGGCCATCTTTACGTCGAGCCAGAACGATGTTCGATGCCCAGGGGCTGTGGGATCGACGGATCACACCACTTGCCAAAAGCTGATGAAGATGCGACCTGACTTCGTCGATCATACTTGGGGGAATGCGCCGATGAGCCTGCTTGAAAGGTCTCTCATCCTCAAGATCTATCCTGTGTCGGACTCTGCTGGTGAGGCCCACGTCTTCCTCGTTCTGTGCAAATGTGTCGCGGAACTCTGTGACGAGTCGCTTAACCTCGGCCTCCTGTGCGGGTGACAAGTTTTCAGACTTCACATCAACTGTAGACAACAGAGGGTCCTCTTGTTCTATCACGGACGAGTCTTCCAGTGATGTAATAGTGACGGGCTGAACCTCGCATAAAAGGCTTCTGGGGTTGATGGTGACTGTGCGAGCAGTGACGTTTGACATGATGACCTCCACAGGACTTGTCTTGTTACTCTGGTAGTGAATGAGGCTCGGCGTCAAATCCAAGTCTGGATGGGTGTGCTCATGCGGTTGCAGGATGGCACACGTTGCGTGGTAGTTCCTGGGCTTGTCGATATAACCCTTGATGACCACCTGTTCATTAGGCTTGATCGTAACACGATCTGGTTCTGCTGATCTCACAACAGCAATACGGTCCTTGTCGCGCAGAAGTTGTTTCTCACGCAGTGAAATGCATCGTAGTGACAGGTACCATGCCGACTGTGTCGCAATACTCTTCAGGTATCGTGGTCCAAATCGCTGCTGACAGCCTTCCATCACCTGTGATAGAAAATTAGTACCAAGCAATATTGGGGTGCTGGCACTGTATCGACTCTCTGGAACAACCAGCATGAGGCATGGATGAGTGCAGTATGAGTCCGGTCCTACAGGTTTTCCATCACTCAATCCTGAGATGTGAATGTCAGTCTTAATGTACCCAAGGTACGGGAGCTGTTGGCCATCTGCACACTCTATACTCAGGAGCTGGGTAACTGGATGCAGCTCAACGTTGCTGAGGCGGTTCTCATAGAACGTCTGACTGACGGTCGAAACCGCAGAGCCAGTATCAAGAAGTGCAGGAGCGGCAATTCCCTCAACTTCAATGAGTGCTTCGTTGGCATTACCAACCAATCCCGCTTCATCGTCAACAGTGGCCGGTCGGTGCTCCGTGTATGTCCGGTGATTAGAACCAGATGGCTGTCCCACTCTACAGGTCCCGTAGAAGTTCTGTCGACGTAAATGATCGAGACGCTGCCGACAGCCTACACGTATGTGTCCTCGTTCACCACAACGGAAGCATATGGGTTCACCTGGATGGTGTCTTCTGTGAGACTGCTGTTGACTGTCAACTTGCCAACTCATGATGGTTTATTACATGTAACACTAATCTCAGTAAGTGCTATACGTGAGCTTGATAGAAAGTCATGATGAAAAACTGAAACAGATTCTTACACAACCTAGCCCAAGCTGTCGAACCCATTTACTGGTGAACATCCTTCATCAGGTAGATAGCTACCGCTTAACTTCAGTAGCAGTCTTCACTGCACTATTTACTCTGTGCTAACACTAAGTCTTTACCACAGTTATAGACTGATGTTATCACAGAATAACTTGTCACTCCCAAATATTTCTCACGTGCTAAAGTAAAGGTTAGCCTACAGGGATACGGACTTTCTCTTAAAGCGAGGAAACCTTCACTCTAAATATAGAATAAGAGTCAAATCACTGTATTCTCTCACTAGCAAGCTTGCATGCAGTAAGCGAATAGCCCACCTAGAGTTCCGTAGCTCTATGAACTCACTCAGTAACCCTCGGTTACATAAACATGCAATAGTTCTTGTATGCAACTAAGTCTGAAACACATTCTCCCACAGTGATACTCCGTGACTGCAGTGAAGTTTACGACCACCAAGTCTCTTTTTCAAAGTTTCAATCCGATAAATTGTCCACTGGTCAATAGCATGTCACTCATGCAACTCTAAAGTAAAGATCTACCTTCAAAATAATTATGTAGTTTCAACACGCATACTGACCTTTTAAACATGCCAAGGTACAGATAGCTTTCTGGGCATGCAACACTGAATGAATCAGAGATACTTGTGTGATGTAGAGAGCTCTCTCAAAAAGGGACAAAAGACTAGCCACTTCAAGTCTAGTACTAACCCTTAAGCATCAGCATCATTTTCTTTCGATATGTGGCAACATGTCAATGGCATGCTTTGCATCAAAAATACGCATAATGTCAAGCAAACACGCTAGCATGAGCCATTACCAGTCCCTGCATGTAACACACATGTACATGTATAATTCAACAAACCACACAGAAATACATGTATACATGAATAAAATCAACAAATCATACGAAGTAGTAAAATGATTTTCAACTCCTAGAACAATTTGTCTCAATGGAACACAGATGCAATCACAAATATCTTATTTCAATATAAATATTCAACCATCTCACTTGTGAAGACTTACTCTGGTATCTTTGCTCTCAAGTAGACACATCAATGAGCCAACACAAATCTGAACCATCAAACGTGGAAAACACGTCCGAGCCGCGCACTACAATGCTTTCCTTTTTTTTCACCTACTGTTACTAATCTACCCTTCACGTGAGATGTGTCTCTAAGATCCCATAGTATGCAAAAATAGAAGAGAAAAATGGACTAACGCAGTAAAATCTGTGGAACTCAATTACACTAGTGCCAAACCATTATTCCCACATCAGTAACTGTACCCTATAAAATATGGCAGCTGCCACTGATCGCCGTGCTGTAGCTATGAAGCGTTCAACAAAATTTTTTTCAAACACCAGAGACCCAGGAGGACTATGTCAACTTGAGAGTCTCTAAGTCAACCAACTCTTTGAAGTATTGAACAAAATATCAAGCAAATCTCAAATCAAACCACGCTTAAAAACGGCATTGGCTTTTTTTTTTTCTTTTTTTTTTTGTAACTGTTGGTAAACACCACAGAAAAAAAATAGGGAAATCCAAAAAATCAAAAATGCCTTTTTGCTAATTAATTCATGGAATTAAAAAAAATTGAGTCGCAGAAATAAAGGTTAAAGAAATCAAAACAGTTTATAATTTGTACCTGCAATCATGGACAACTTGCTCACAATTCGCTCGCCGGCTGTCTACTGCTGGGTGCTGGAACGGGCAAGACATCAATCCTTCAGTTTAGTGTTGCACCTCCAGCGCCGTACTCTGCCCCTCAAGACTGGAGACTCCTGACAGCAGTTTAAAGAGCGGCGATGACAACCACTGAAGGGCGGCGATGTCAACCACTGAGGAGCGGCGATGTCAACCACTGAAGAGGGGCGATGTCAACCACTGAAGAGCGGCGATGTCAACCACGGACTTGGCCACCTGTCTGCGATCACTGTATGACTGCGGCACCCTGCAGCTTACATCGGTGGAGGATCCATGCCAGACAGCTCTCCCTCCCATGCAGGACAGTGTTGAAGTGCAGGGTTTCCTTCCCTCAGTAGCAGGTAGAGCGCTGTACACTGTACGCTGGGCCCGCAAGGAGTAGTGCCAGGACAGGAGGTTGACACAGAGCTCTATGTCACAGGACCAAGTGTGTAGGGCTGGAGCAGATCCTCCTCCGTCAGCTGTAGTAGGCTGGTCACACGGTCGCACTGGCATTAATGACTGAAGGTGCCAGGTGAGGTGGGGTGAGGTGGCGTCACGAACTGAACGCCAGGGAAGCCGGTCTCCGGAACTTGTCCTCACAGATTGCAGATACGGCAACAACAGCGTAGCGACTTTCTGTAGGTAGGGTAGTGTGCCACTTGCCAAAGTCTGCTGCACGCTAAACGCACTGGTAGCTGTAGACTGGTCCCTTATTGGGCGCCATTGTAACGGGATGGGTGCCTTGGGGTATAATGATCACACCGCTACACCACCGGGGTTCTCTGACCAGTCGACCAGTGAAGAGACGACGCAGCGTTTGGTTGTCACTGGGCTCTTTATTTCATAGACATATCATAATCGCTCTTGTTTGCATGTATGTTTGCTTGTTTACTCGCTTACTTGCTTGCACACCCTCATCAGTGTGATAAAGGTGTTCCAAATCATACTGAGTAGCAAAACATCAATACTGACGGCAGACAGGTGAGACGCTCCCTGTAGGCCTTACACTGGAGAAAGTCAGCTGTGTGTGTCAGCTCACACAGAAAGCTCTACTGACATGTAGAACAGTGAACAGAAATCAAAACTTGCCTGTGAAGGACCATTGGCAGCGTGGTTTTTCACGGTTGAGTAAACCACAACTATTACTGAACTGCTACTCTCTGTTACTGAGCTACTACTACTCTCTCTCTCTCTCTCTCTCTCTCTCTCTCACACACACACACACACACACACACACACACACACACACACACACACACACACACACACACACACACACATTCACCCTGCCACAGACGAACATGGTGTCGTGTACGCTGATCAGGCGGACATAATACTATGCGGTCAGCTCACCGGGTCTCTGGCGTCGTTCCTGTACAATATTAACCCGTAATTACTACCACTATCTCGGATAGTATTTCTTCTCCATAAACTAACTTTGATCCTGAACAAAGTTCCATTTCAACAACAATGACATCTGACATCGATCTCGAAAATTCCGATTATGAATTGAGATAAGAAATTATCAACAAATTGACCTTCCAGTTATCAAGTACCAATACAATATCAAACAGTTCAAACTTATATCATCATCATCAACCTCAAACCCTATTCTCACAACTGATTTGTCCTCACAAGAATGAACTTCAAACATCCTACTAAAATTCTCTCATTTGAATAACAATTCGAGAAGTCCAACATTCAGAACTAAATCAGATATACATCATAATAGCATCAAGTTATCCATAGGGTTATCAAACATTCCACTTGGTCTTGCCATAGGCAAACAATATTCAAAAGTCAAGCATATATACCTGTAGCGCTATGGCATACGGAACACAAAAGAAACCGGGTGGGAAAAAAGACCTGTTCCCTCCACCGGTCAATAGAAGGACTGCGCACACTCTTTGTCGCAATTGCTCACTTCGTAAGCTGACAACTACTAAGGTCTACTTGTGTTACAACAGTCTCATTGCTTTTAGTACAACTCAGCGAACACTATAGCCGTGCCTAGGCATTTTCCCGCACGTGAAAATGTTAGGTAGACCGGGATAAAATCCAGTACAGTACTACCTGTCTAAAACACTAGTTAACAGCTAGCACTACACATGAAAATGCATTTAAAAAAAACTGCAAACACACAATTAATGAAAACCCCATAAATGCGGTTTGTCACAACATCGTTATTAGTTTTGTGGAAAAATGGTGAAAGCATGCTGGAGTGTCTTGACACAATCTCACACCGATAGAATAATTTGAAACATGGTGGATTCAGGAGGTTGTCAAAATTGTACGACTGCTACTAACTTCAGCGCTAGTTCGCACCATGCCGTCTGACTTAGCCGTTTACAAATACAAGACTTGAAGTTCTATTCTTTACACTTTTGTTGTGAAAGTGTGTCCAAACAATTAACGTATTCACTCGACAAACGAACCACGGATGCAAGGATCACTTTGACGTCTGTCACAGCTCTACAAAACCTGACTTTTTCAAACTGTCATGAATTCAACGATGTGGGGCGGGGTGAAGTGTGCGTGTGTGTGTGTGGGGGGGGGGGGGGATAAAAAAAAAAACCCGAATACAAAGCCTTGCTTACCTAAACTCACCCTGCAAAAATTAATGAGACAGTACAGATTCACACTGAGTACATGTAACCCATCTGTGTCCAGGTTGCAGAACAATGGACAGCAGCTGCTGTTTTGTCCACGAATCCACCCCCCCCCCCCCCCCCCCCACACACACACTGGTTTTGGGCATGGCGTGTTGCAAGAACAGGAAATGTGCGTCTCGATTCGACCTTTTGCTGTTCAGGCATAGTTTCAGTCTGTGGCTGAAACAAAAACAAAACAAAAAATGTGCAGACGTAGAAAGCGTATTTATTTATTTGGTGGAATCCGCCACCCACTTGCATCCACTCTGGTCTAGCAGTGAAAGGCATCATGAAAGCAACAGTAGTTTGTGTGGTGTTTCTGGTACTTGCTATGAGTACTTTCCTTGAGTCGGCGGTAGTCAGAAAACAGCGAGAAACCAGCCTTGCAGCACTAGAGCGGACTGTCCAGCAACTAAGCTCTACGGTCGAGAATCATGAGGTACGCCTGTCTGCTGCGGAATACAAGATGACCGTTGAAGGTATTTCAAGTTTTCCTTCTGCGCTTCATCCACTCTTTCTCCACAGGTGTCAGTGGCAATCAGTGCTGCGCATCACGTGTTAACTTTTTCACAACCATGCACCCAGCGTGTGTGCAGACTGCAGAGCCCTTGCATACCGTTGCCAACCACACACCTCGACGCCAGGCTCTGTCACCAAGCATCAACCACCTTCGGTATCTCCGCTCTCACTGTGGCCCAATTTTTCCAATCAAAAGTACTTTTCATGAAAGTGATTTTAATTATCTTTCAACCCATACCAAAGACGATTAGGAAACATTTGAGGAAGACTTTCAGAAAAATCCTAAAATTTCTAAAATGCCGGCCCGGTTGGCAAGGCCGGGTTGTGCGCGCACACATTGCCTGCCGGGGTCACGGGGGGAATTACATGGCGCTCGGTCAAGGTCGGCAATGAGTTATAAATGCTGACAAGCCTACATAAACAGATTTCAAACGATAAAAGTAAACTTGCAGAGTTTATGCAACGACAGACGAAGACAGCGGACACACACAGCATTTGTGAACCTGGCACAGTAAAACTAATCAATGTAGTTTTCGGTGCATGCACAACATAAACAATGATATACAGATGTATACTCTTTCTTTTTATTTCATGATTAATAAAATAAAATCAGTGAAACAAACACTGCGTACGAGCTCAAGATTTACTCAGATTGAACCCACTCGACGCTTAGCCGTTTCACGGGCTGTTCACGAATAAGCTGACCACAGTGGATAGGGGAGATTGGAAACCGCCTATATTATCCCTCTGGGAATCATCACGCAGTGACCAACATTAGAACAAAATTACCAAAACAAAAAACAAAAAAAACAAAACAACAACAACCAAACTTTTCATATTAAAACCAACTTTTTGTTTGGAAGCTGCATTGCACAAGAACTTGGAAAACGTGAAGAATGCCTCAGTGGCAAAATGAAGATTATCAAGCGAATTTGCAAAAATTGGAAATAAATTAAATTTTGCAACCTTTTCGATTGCACAAGAATCAGTACTACAGATCTGTAAATCCGAATTTCACATTTGTAAGGTAGCATAGGTGTGTGTGTGTGTGTGTGTGTGTGTGTGTGTGTGTGTGTGTGTGTGTGTGTGTGTGTGTGTGTGTGGCGCGCCTGCCTGTGCCATGTATGTACGTGTGTGTCTGTGCTTCTGTGTGTGAGCCAGTGCACGTGTGTGTGTGTGAACCAGTGGATGTGTGGGTGAGTGCTCGTTTACTAGTATGTGTACACTGGACTGCAGCAGACCGCATTCAGCAGTTCTCAGGCTAGTCAGACTGACTTGAGAACTAGTGTAGCTCACATCTCTCTTTCTCCAGTTGTGTGTACTGTTTAGGTTGAGTTTTTTTCTTCTTTAATATATATTTGGAGTAGTTGCAGAGTTCTGAATTATGACATTGACTGTTTGTGATATTATTCTGTCTTTTGTTAAAAGTAGTTGAGTCTGTCTTTCTGTGCACTGAGCCCTCTGATAGTGTTTATAGCCAGTTTATAAGCTGTATGTAGTTCCCAGGACCTTTGACATGTCAGCAGTTTCTATGTTTGAGTCTGAGATTCAGGGTGTGCTGCTCTCCCTCTCTCTTCTGCTTCTTCTGTCGCTCGTCTTCTTCCTGTAGATATACTTTGCGAATATTGTAAGAAGACTGAGAGCAAATGGAAGCAAATAGTAGGCCTACTGACTTGCAAGAGCAGTCTCCGCCCAGGGCGCTCACATGATTATACGGCTTCGACAGAAAAAATAATTTCACTACCACAGTAGTTACGGGTTTGATCAAAGACCTTGCAGCTCAAGTTGATGTCATTGGTTCGAGTTGATGGCGGTAAAGTTAACAAGATGGCCACCAGCCCAATATGTTGTTTCCATTCAATGACCTGCTGTAGTCACAGTCGTAGTCGTTGTGTCATGTATGCAGCCCGCGCGCACACGCCGGAACGCAAGCTCTCTGACATCAAGCATGCTGACATAAAGAAAGTACTGAAAACCCTTATCGTGCCTCTATGCACTTGCAAAAACCCAAACACATGAGGTCGTGTGAGCTCGCCTAGCTGGTTGACGTCACTGACAAACTTTTTGGCGTATGCGAGGTTCTACATAGGTGAATGAATTCTTGTAATAAAGTCGTTCCCCTTTGACAGAGTTACTTCCCGCAGACCTGACTGACAGACGATTGCTTACTGGTATCGGAGAAGAGACCCTCTCTCTCTCTCGCCTTAGACGCGCGCTTGCGCGCGCACACACACACACACACACACACACACACACACACACACACACACACACACACACACACACACACACACACATTATGCTTCTGAGTGTGAGTCAGTGGCAAATACGAAACCCTCACTCTCTGGGGCACAGAGTCTTTCAGTGGAAAGTACCTCTGTGCACAGTGGGGAAATGGCGCTCACTGCGCTACCGTGACGGGCCTAAATTGTCTCGGTGCTCTCAAACACAAGGTCGCGCACTATGTCATCCTTGACCAGCTTTGAACCCAGAGGGATCCTCAATGGCGCAAGTGATGGCAGGCTGTCTTCAGAGTGAAAGTAGGCGTGTTTCTGAATCAGAGACATACATAACATGTCTCTGTCTGAATGGACAGATCTATGATTACATTCAGTCTTAGAGCACGGGTGTGTATGCTTTTGTAATCGTCTCTTATTCCACCACAAGGCAGGTACGTGATCGTCTGCACCGTGCAATAATACTTGCCTGTAGAGTGCAACACCCTTGCCTGTCAGAGTGCAACCCCCTTGCCGTTTACTCACATCCTGTTGGATCAGTGTACCACGTAAACAGTGCCATCAAAGCGCAACAATAATTGTCCACTGGCAAAGATTTTGCCCAAACGAAAAGTGGTCGGATATTCAAGACTTCGTTTCAAATCGAATCATATGACACACAAGTCTCTGCTTTTCTAAAAAAAATTCGCCATTTTTGAAAATGGCGCTGGGTGTAAGCAGTCACATTTTCACGCCCCGCCGAAAAGGGACTGCACTCTGGAGTCTACGAAACCCTTTGACAGAGTTACGTCCCGCAGACCTCACTGACAGACG